>SJYX01012381.1:376651-442267 GCA_006410675.1 Oreotragus oreotragus
TCTTAATGTTTCTTTTTAAAATTACTTGTTTCTACATGATGAAAACAGTAAATGAACCATTTCTGTTTGCCTTTCCCTGCCTTTTAAATGGTTAACATACAGATCATTACATGACAAAGAAGCACAAAGATGCAAAAGATTTTAGAAAGGACTTCCATTCAAAGACATCTGGATTTCCTGCAGCCTCTCTGAACACTTCTACTGGGAACTCAGATCTTTGTCTTCCTTATTCTTCTGAGTTGCCTTTGTGTTATTTCTCCTCCAAGTGTAAATGTTCATCAGGAGAATGTGTAGACCTGTCTCTTATACACATCTAGTCCGGGTCGCCGGGCCTCTCCGCCGCGCCGCTGGAGGGCGGCAGCTCGCTCGCCGACTACTTGCTCACAGGAAACGACGGCCAACCCTGTCGCTCCTTCAGCCAATCTCGGCGCGCCTTGACCCACCCCTCGCCCTGATTGGATAATCAAAGTCCGGGTCGCCGGGCCTCTCCGCCGCGCCGCTGGAGGGCGGCAGCTCGCTCGCCGACTACTTGCTCACAGGAAACGACGGCCAACCCTGTCGCTCCTTCAGCCAATCTCGGCGCGCCTTGACCCACCCCTCGCCCTGATTGGATAATCAGGAGGGCAACAGGCGGATGTTGTCCTCTCTGCGAGGGCCTAAGCCGGGAAGATGGCGTCGGGTGGAGGGCAACTTGGGGGCGTATTCGATCACCACGTCCAAAGGGCTGTGTGTGACTCGAGAGCCAAGTATCGGGAGGGCCGACGGCCTCGCGCTGTGAAGGTAAAGTGATTTTGGTTTCATTCGTTGTCGTCGGTAGCTTTATGTGAGCTGTAGCTTCGCACGCTTAGTTAATGTAAATAAAGTCTGGAAAGGCTGCGGTCACATCCATTTGCTGGAGATGAGTGTGAGGAACGCCGATACTCAGGTAGCAGATACTCTCGCGGCCTCTTAGTCAACTGCTGGAGCTCCGTGAAAACGGGGTATGTGTTTTAGTCGTATCTTCCGTGTTTACAGTAGTGAATATTTAAGCTTCTTAAGACATGTCGATTGGAGGTAGTCTATTATGGACTTTAGCTCGAAGCCCTCACATGTAGGATGAATTATTGTTTCTACAATGAGAGGGGCAGATTAAAAAAACAAACGAACAACTTTTCTGCAGACCTGAACAGAGTAGTTCTTGTTTTCAGGCTTTTTTTTTTTTTTTTTTTATTATAGTAACAGGTTGTCTTAGGCTTGTTTGTGAAATACATTCAATGTGTCCGCATTTCTTTTAGGTCTATACAATCAATCTGGAGTCTTGGTACTTATTAATACAAGGAGTTCCTGCAGTGGGAGCAATGAAGGAATTAGTTGAGCGATTTGCTCTGTATGGTGCAATTGAACAGTATAATGCTCTAGATGAATACCCAGCAGAAGACTTTACAGAAGTTTATCTTATTAAATTTCTCAATTTACAAAGCGCAAGGTAATATACAAGTTAAGCAGTGTCTCATTTCCTCTGTTCCCACTGGTATCATTTTGGCTTCCCTCATTCTTTCATGAATTACCCAGTAATCTAACATGGCTTTTTACTTTTGTCCAATATTCTTAATGTAAGTGTTAGCTTTATCAAAAGTCTGTCCATCAGGTCGTCCCCATGCGTAACCATTTTCTGTCTTGTAGTGTGGTAGATTAAAAACTAGGTTTGGACTAAGTTTTCAGGTTCCACTGCTTACTAACATTATGACCTTGGACAAGTTATTTAATCCCATTAAACCTGTTTTCTTGTCCTATAAAATGTGAATGGTAAAAAAGGATCTACTTACTGAAGTTGTATAAGGATGAAATGAGATAATCCATGCAGAGGGCTTAGTAGATGCCTCCTGTTCAGATGGCAGTAAACAACATTAGCTGTTAGGTTTCTTGTTATGCACCTATATGAATTGACCCCATCTTTTTTTTTCCTTCTGTATAGCAAAAATCCTCTGCTGTAGTAAGGGAAATATGAAATGCCTTATCTTATATTCTTCACACTAATATGCTTCAAGACCCATCCTTCCCTGGCTATTAAAATTCACATTCTCTGTGCTACAAATAGTACTGAGGTATATGGGTCATATATTGTTCTCCAGTTGCTCTTATGTATAATCTCACTGCCCTAACCAACTTGCCAGCTCCTTATGGTTAGGGAAGCATATTTTCTTATTGTGCATTCATTCCACGAAGCTTGCATCTCCCACACCCCTTTTACGATAGGCCAGACATGTGGATTTGAATCTTGGCTCCACAAACCAAGGTGAGCTTGGACAAATGATCTCCCCATGCCTCAGAGTCATCATAGGGATGTTGAGAAGTGTGATTTCAAGTGAAGCATTTAAGCATTTAGGCCACTGCCTGGCGCATGTAAAATCTCAGTATTTCTTACCATTTTCCCTGGACACTGGCCAGTAATTCCTGGCCAGTCATAGCTGTTTAGTAAGTATACAATAAATGAATACTATCCTCTCCTTTCTCATTTACTGTTGCATATTTGTGTCTTCTCCATTATTAAAGGTTTGTAATTGTAATGTTTTTATTAATTTCTTATCTTTGAACTCCATTATAGGAACACATTGTGCTAAGCTGGGCATGAGCTAATTCTTAAGGGCCTTTTAACACAGAATCTCTATTTCAAGACCACAGATTGTGTACCTCAGGCCAACCAGCTGAATCCTGTGTTGGTTGAAGGGAGTCTGTATATGTTTGGAAAACTCAGCTTAAAACCTATGAAGACTCTTGGGAGAGGGGAAGAAAGGCTCTGAAAGAATATGCAGTGGATCAGTAGGGTCAATACCATTCACGTGCAGAGCATCGTAGCTCCCAAGCTATAGGATTTATGTACACAACAAAGTCTGGACTTTGCTTTTTAGATCAATGCATTGTATGCTAGTTAAGCTTTCACCCTAAGTAAACCATGGTATCGTGAATTTCTGCTTAGGATAGCCAAGAGAAAAATGGATGAGCAGAGTTTCTTTGGTGGGTTGCTTCATGTGTGCTATGCTCCAGAATTTGAAACAGTTGAAGAAACCAGAAAAAAATTACAAGAGAGGAATGCTTATGTAGCAAGAATGACTAAAAGTAAAGGTATGTAAAGCCTACTACTAAACACCTCCTATGTGTCCGGCATTTTGCTGAGTTTATCCTCCTAGAGTTTTCTCAGTCTAGTGACTATAAGCTACGAAGTTTTTTCTTTACAGAATGTTATGTAATCTTGCCTGGGAAGGGATAGGTGTTATTTCATGGAAGATTCCTCCAGGATGAGAAAGGTGGCTGAGTTCCGAAGGGAAAGTAGACATTACCCAGAAAGGGAGAGGAACAGACGGAAAGATGGGCCAGAGGAATAAATGAGCGTCATGCATTTTAAGGAACTGTGAGTAATGTAACCACAACACAGCAGCTTACGTGTGAATCTGAGATAAAGGGGACAGTAAGTGAATCCTGAAAGGCCTGTGTCCATGATGAGGAAGTAAGACTTTGACCAAAAGGCAGTGAGAAACAGCTTCTGATGTGCAGACCAGTTGCACTGCGAATCTAAAACTGAAAACAGTGGGAAAATTCCACTTTTGATCAACACCAGGTGGCCAAATGCCCCATGTTTCTAATCAAGTTGCCCTGGACACAAATTCCCAGTGCACAGAATGGAGTCATAGGATCTAGTTCATGGATTGTAGAACTAGAGTCAGCACTGGACTATGATAGTGTGTGTGGTCTGAAGTCTGAATAATTCTAGAGGCTCAAATTACCAAATTTTCACCCTTTGGTTAAAAAGACAAAGACAGTGTTTAAAAAGCCATTGACTATGATAAGTTTCTGACTGATAGGGTAAGGGGCACCTGGTATTGTGAAGAGAGAAGTGGAAAACTTACTCGAAATTTTGGCAAGAGCTGCTGGGAGTCTGGTCATTCACAGGCCCTGAACTGTAATCTGGGTAAACTTGTAAATAACTGGTTCCAGGAAAACCTGTATGTGTGGCGAAAGAAATGATAAGATATGGACCCAGCATATTGTTTTCTTTAAAAACTATAAACACAAACTAAGCATAATACATTCAAATAGTAAAAGTACTTTGAAGATATAAAAAGTTTTCTGTGTAATAACATGGAAAAACTCCCCAAGATGTAGAGTCAACTGGAAAGCAGATACAGAGAAGTGAGTATTATAGGAGAACAAGAGGGCTAAGTGGGAGGGGAATAAGACTGGACAGATAACCATGTAATACAGTACTTGTTCAAGAATAAATTTTTTGGGGTAGCATCCATTAACATCTTAATGTTTCTTTTTAAAATTACTTGTTTCTACATGATGAAAACAGTAAATGAACCATTTCTGTTTGCCTTTCCCTGCCTTTTAAATGGTTAACATACAGATCATTACATGACAAAGAAGCACAAAGATGCAAAAGATTTTAGAAAGGACTTCCATTCAAAGACATCTGGATTTCCTGCAGCCTCTCTGAACACTTCTACTGGGAACTCAGATCTTTGTCTTCCTTATTCTTCTGAGTTGCCTTTGTGTTATTTCTCCTCCAAGTGTAAATGTTCATCAGGAGAATGTGTAGACAGACCATCAGACTCCTCTCAGGATGGTAGAAACTTTGCTGAAACACTGGGGCATTGTGACCACTGTGACTCTCTGCAGAAAATGCAGATGAAAACTTTACAGAATTCACTGGCCCGCCATGGCGCACAGAAGGCTCTCGCTCCGTCAGAGGCAGTTGACAGGTTCATGCCTAGGACAACACAACTGCAGGAGCGGAAAAGAAGACGAGAAGACGACTGCAAACGTGACGCTCTTCTTGAAGCCTGCACAAGTGGTGACGAGGTTATGATTGGCCCCCAGTTACCAGACATTCCTAAAGTGGACATGCAGGACGACTCCTTGAATACAACAGCGCATTTAATTCGGAATAAACTCAAAGAGGTAAGATCGTTTAAAAAATAAACTTTTAAGAGACAGTTTGGTTATAAGGACTAACAGCTAAGTGGAGAATTATTTGTAGGAACTTCAGTATTGCCATTCTCTTTTTTCCATTTTTAATTTTTAGATGTTTTCCTACAATTCTGTGTTGAAGTAACTGAATTTGACTTACAGATACATATTTGTTTTGATACCTTTAATCCTTTCTTTAAATATATTTTATGTTACTCTACGTAGAAAATATAAAAGCAGTAGTTTCAGTCAGATTAGTCTATGAGAATGGGGCCCAGGCCCTCCCTTTTTAACAAAACTGTCCCTCTCCAGATAGTTCTAATATGAGCCAATGTGGAGAACTACTGCATTGAGGGGAAATTATTATAATTTTATTTTTCAAGTTCACAATTACAAATTTAAAAATTCAAATGCTTATTTTGCTTCTTTGATAATCATACAAGAGGGTGAGATTTCTAAAGATTAGGCCTGAAGGTCTGCATTTTAATTCTAATTTTTTAAGACCTATTGATAGATGGTCCTCCTTAAGTAGTAGTTTTTTAATGTTATTTACATTATAATTTTCCATTTTCTAAGCACAAATAAAAGTTAACATTTGAGATAGCTTTTGAAAGATACCTTACTATGGGGCAAGTCTTTAGAAATCATAATCTGAAAGAGAAAGACCATTCTCTTGTACTTCAACTCAGGTTCAGAAAGTGCTTTTCACATAGTGGTACATATATTTCACAAACGTGATTAAGAAAGGCTAAGGTAGATTATTTTATGTACCTTTTCTTAACATCAAGGTTATATCCAGTTAAGGACGAGGAATTATTTTATAATACTAAAAACTGAGGGACACAGTTTTTATGCTTAAACTTCAATAGCATTGTTTTCACTTGTGCTGATACCCAGCCTGCAGGTAGATAGACTGAGACACAGACACACGTACATTGTTATCTTAGCCAGAGTCGACTGTGTTTTCAAGAAGAAAGTTAGGTCCAAATTCTAGATTTATAAATTGTAGAAGAAAAAATACTAAATACAGTTATGTCAGATTCTAGTAATTTTCCATTTTAAGTGAAGACTATTGTATGTGCTTTTAACTTATATTGTCTACTTTGTTCTGATGTATTTGGTTTCATTTTTCCCTGAGAGATTGAGGATTCTAGCATTTTTGCTTATTTCTCTACATTTTTCTTCCACTATCCTAGCTGAAGCCTCCTTGTCTCTGAATATATCAAACATTATCCATGTTTCAAGTTACACAAAACCAGGGTATCTGTTTGTATTCATAACATTACAAGTGACTTAATAAAATAACAGATCTATAAAGGAATGTTAAAGTAGAGCATATATTTACTTTTCTCCCCTGAAAATTTTTCTTGGCTTTAAAAATTTTACTCCCATCAATATTTGGACAGAAAACTGCTCTGTATCTAGATTGCAGGCTGCACCTTGAACCTGAGCTGACTGCCTTAAATGTGGTGATGGCAAGGATTAAACTCCTAGGTGTACATCTTACCTCTTCTAATAGCTTATTACTCTTCTACTATAAAAATTAAACTGTTGGTGGTTCTCTTTTTAAAACTAGGTAATTTCATCTGTGCCAAAGCCTCCAGAGGACAAAGTGGAAGATGTGCACAGAAGTCATCCTTTAAAACAAAGAAGAAGGATATAAATTGCCTGCAGTAAATTAGTATTTTTAAAGGACTATTTTTTATTTTTTGCCTGTCGTTTGGATTCTTGAAGAGATTTTACTGCTGGTATTTTTTTTTTTTAATGCACTCTTATTCTTTGTAGTTTCATTCAAGCTACTTGTCTAATTTAGTTTCATCTTTTAAAATTACTTTATTGTGAACAAAGAACATGCCAGCCAATTATGTCCCTTTAAAAAAAATAAAACTTTTCCAGAACCTCCACTCTGTGACTTTGGTTACATCTTATTGGCTGGAATTGGGCCCACTGCTGCCAGACAGAAGAGTGTAGAATGTCAGGTGTTAAGGTTTTCTGTTTCTGTTCTTGAGGAAGCAGGAGAAAAGAGGATTGTGAATGGCTGATTCACAACATTTGCTCCAAGATCTAAGGTTGTTGGCCTAACTTAACAAATTAATTAGTTTATCATTACTTATATCAATTGATGTTATTTTGATCCATACTTAATATTATAGAAATCATTCATTACAACATTATTTCTCATGTTGCAATCACTATATGTAAACCAATTGAAGCAGATATAGGTACTTTACAATATAAAGACAGGCCACCAGGATCTGTTTCTGATTTTAATAATTTTGGGTGAGTAACATTCAAAAACTAGAAGTCAGGATGTGTTGGAATGCCAGGGCTTCAAAATCAAGACAACTCTGTAAAGCAAAAAAGTTAATAAACTGTTAGAATAAAGCCGAAATGAGAAGCATATACGCTTTAGTTAACTTCAAAGATAATTTACTTCGTCTGAGGCAGAAACAAATCAGTATTTGTAAATGTTAGACGTTCACCACTGCTTCCCACATTTTTTCCCTATCAGTGGCCACATAACTGGAAGTCCAGGTATGTCCAGGCTGTTTCCCTTTTTTCTTTTTTGCTGATAACAGTAACCAGAAGAGGCCCATACCAGATGGTGTCTCTTTTTCTTCTCTCCCAATCGTAAGGGTCTTTTGCCTAATGGACTGAATCTGAACATAAAGGTTAGAAAGTTTCACCTTCGTTTATGACGTTATGCGAGCTTGCTAGGATGGCACTGCGTTGTGGATGATATTAAAAGAAGCTGCAGGCAAGGGGACTGGCCCTACTTCCTAGTGAGAGAATTACATACAGTTGACCCTTGAACAGTGTGGGGTTAGGGTTGCTGACCCTCCACGCAAAAATCCACATGTAACTTTACAGTCTGCCTTCTATATCTGCTGTTTTGTATCCTCAGATTCAACCAACCGTGGATCATATAGTATGTATTTATTAATAGGAAAAAATTCCACATACAAGTGGACCCTCCCAGTTCAAACCTGTATCGTTCAAGGGTCAGCTGTACTTTCTGTGGCACTCAGTCAAAAAATACATTAGCGACTTCAGCATAGAATTAGAGCAAGTTGCTGTCTAGATCAGGCTTTTCAGACTTTTAGGTGTTCTGAGTCTCTTCCTTGGGGTCTTAAAATGCAGATTGAGATGGTGGCGGCAGGGGCTGGTGGGTGATGGGACTGGGAAGTTGTTTAATGGGTATAGAGTTTCAGTTTGGCGAGATGAGCAGAGTTCTAGAGATTTGTTGCAAAATAGCATCAGTGTACTTATCACTATTGAACTGTATGCTTAACATTGGTTAAGATAAATTTTATGACAGGTGTATTTTATGTCAATTAAAAATTTTCTGATAGTTCTGAAGGGAGGAGCTGCTCTGTGGGTTCTGTGTCCCTGATCTTTTCTATGACTCTGGAGGCCAGCAGTCCTCCCCATCCCTGGCCACAGACACAAGACGGACCACGACATGAGAGAAAATGAACCTTAATTGTGTCACACACTAAAGAAAAAAAGGTTCCTATTCAGCTGGTTTGAGGAGGGGTCTGAGAGTGCAGTTCTCACAAGTTTCTAAGTGGTACCAGTGGTGCCCAGATTTTACTTGGAGCAGTAAGACTCTAGGTAACTGGGCTGGATGGACTCTAGGGGAGCAGCTGAAGAACCCTGGTTGTTCCATCTGAACCTAAGTACTTACTCCAGTCTGTTATTCTATACTGTTTAACCCATCAGTCCTCTTAAAAAGGTTTGCCTTTTACACATTGATTTTTAATACAGGTTTCCAGACAGTTAAAATGTGGGGATAAACTACAGCAGGACAAGCTGAGATGACTTAAGGATAGCTTGAAAGTGAAAGTGTTAGTCGCTCAGCTGTGTCTGACTTTGCGACGCCATGGATTGTACCCTGCCAAGCTGCTCTTTCCAGGAATTCTCCAGGCAAGAATACTGGAGTGGGTTGCCATTCCCTTCTCCAGGGGATCTTCCCAACCCAGGGATCAAACCCCGGTCGCCTGCATTGCAGGCACATTCTTTACTGTCTGAGCCACCAGTGAAAAGCAAGGATAGCTTAACATTTCAGTGGATGAATCTGCATAAGGAGAGCCTGAAGTGAAAAAGTGAAAGTGAAGGTCACTTAGTTGTGTCCAACTCTGTGACCCCACAGACTATATAGTCCATGGAATTCTCCAGGCCAGAATACTGGAATGGGTAGCCTTTCCCTTCTCCAGGGGATCTTCCCAACCCAGGGTCTTCTGCACTGCAGGCAGATTCTTTACCAACTGAGCTTTGAAGGATAGCTTAACATTATGTAAATTCATCCACAAAATTACCCATCTAAATTGCTGCAGAGAATAAAAAGTTTCTTCCTATATCATATGTTTGCAAAGCACAGTTGCTCAAAGGAAGAATTAAGAAAGGAAATAGTGAAGTCAATTATCAAGCCAGCTCTTCTGGCTCAGAAAACCTTTGTCAAATTAAATACTTTTTGAGCACAAATAAAATACTATAAAGTACTATGCATGTGTCCAAAATTTTTGAAAGTGTATTCTCATTGACAACAAATAGAAAGAGATCAAATTTTCTCCTAGCAGTTGATGGTAAGTTCTTGCTGAATCAACTCTATAATTGCTGTTGTATCTCAAGCAAGCCAATATATCTTGGGTTGGGAGGGAGAAAAAATTAACATCCAGATTATTAGGAATTGTTTATGGTTAAGGGATTGGGGGCAGGAAGAAGAGAGGATGACAGAGGATGAGCTGGCTGGATGGCATCACCAACTCGATGGACGTGAGTTTGAGTGAACTCTGGGAAATGGTGATGGACAGGGAGGACTAGCGTGCTGCGATTCATGGGGTCACAAAGAATTGGACACGACTGAGCAATTGAACTGAACTGAACTGAAGGTGGTTAAAAGCTGAGAGTCTTGAGTATAATTCCTTTGTCACTACCATCTTGGGTCCCAAATGCTAAGATGGGGCAGAGACCTTGATTGCCTGAACTTCAGCAGTAGGTTGGAACCCTGTAGAGGTAAGTGTCTATCAAGTATTTCTTTTCAGATCCTTTGAAAATTTCCCCCAAACCAATTCGCTGCTGCCACTGTACCTTTGCATCCGGTAAACATGGTCCAAACACTTCCAACAAAAGTCTGTCTTCTTTCACTGCTTTTTCAAAATCTGCAAAAGATATCCTGCCATCATTGTCATAATCCTAGAGAGGAAGATGATTTCTTGGTAAATGACAGTAGTTAATTTTAATTCTGCATGGAAAATAACTGTAGAATAAAAGATTTTACCAATTCAAACAAGTTCGCACTTATGTAGGCACTACCTGCACATGTCAAAAGAAGCTTATTTATGGAGGCAACTTACTTTATTCCTTTTAATCTAATACCTGATATTATGAATAGAATGTCTCTCCACATCTCCCAAATTAAAGCTCTAAACACTGCAACGGGATCATATTTGAAGGCGGGGGTCTTTGGGAGGTAAGTTTGGTTTAGATGAGGTCATGAAGGTAGGGCCCCAACGTGCTATTAGTGTACTTGTGAGTAAAAGGAAGGCCAAAGCTCCCTCTCTCTGCCATGTGAGGACTCACCGAGGAGGTGGCTGTCAGCAAGGCAAGAAGAGCTCTCAGCCAGGAAGTGAGCCTGCTGGCAGGTTCACTTTCATCTTGGGCTTCTCAGACTCCCCGAATTGTGAGAAGTAAACTCTAGTTGTTTCATCTACCCAGAGTATGACACTTTGTCACAGCAGCCCCAGCGTGACCTTAGACATGTAAAACCCTGCGAGGGGCTTCCCTGGTGGGCCAGCAGCTAGCATCCCACACAGCACAACTAAGACCCAGTGCAGCCAGATAAGGCAAGAATAATAATCAAAATCCTTAAAGGACTTCTACCCGAGTTGGGGAAATAAAAGCGAAAATTAGAGGAAGCCCGTTATCATACTGCTACTTTTGTGATGAAAATAGTGCCAAAGATTCTTAATTCTAGTCTTGTTTCACAAAGCATCTCTTAAACTTGAGACAAGGCTATAACGTAAAATGTGTAAAAGTGAAGTTGCTTAATAAGGAGCAGGCACTGAGAGAGCAAGAAGGACTAGGATCATGAGAAGAAGCTAGCAGACTTCCGCTAGGCCCTTAAGGATGGTTGGGGTGTAGATAGGTGGCGTGGAAAAGCAGAGGAATGGCTCAGCATGGATTATGACAGTAAGCCTAAGCCAGAATGCAAGTCAGAAAGCAGGCAGGCCAGGCTGGGATGCAGTGTTCATGACAGGGATTGTGGGAAATTTACTAAATCATGTGTGTAGATTATGAATAGTTTTATCTGCTTCATTCAATTTGGATTTGACTTGATGGATCCTTATTTTTTCACTTCTGGGCATAACTAAATCAAGGTTGCTGGGGGGGCTATAATTTAAAGAAATGTTTGAATTATTTTCAGAAAAAGATTCACTCCATAACATTTTCTTTCCAAAAGAGGAGGGCGGGTGGACCCTGTGGTCCAGTGGTTAACGCTCCATGCTCCCAACGCAGGGAGCCTGGCCAGGTTCAGTCTCCCTTCAGGGAACCAGATCCCACACTCTGCAACTAAAGATCCTATGTGCTGCAGCTGAGACCCAGTGCAGCCAAGTAGGTAAATTAAAAAAAAAAACAACAAACACCTATTTTAAAAAAAGGAGTGGGTGTGGTAACGGGAAGGATACTGTCTCTCAAGAAGCCTGCCCTCCCATCTCTCAGTGGCTATGAGCATTTCCAATGGAAGAGGACACCTTCTGATCTGTTAGTTGAATCTGAGACTCAGCAGACCCCCTCATCACTTACTTCCTAAACTCCAAAGAGGTAGTGAGCTGCACCCTGGTGGCCTCAGAGTCTTAAACCATTGGTATCCAGTTCAGGGTCACAGAAGAAAAAGAAATCACTATCATGAAATCAAGAGGTGTTACTGGTTTCATTGAAAGATAAATTTTGCACCTCATTTTCCATCATGACCTTGTAAAACCTATCTACACTTCAGTTTTCTCACCTGCAAAATAGAGATAATATTTTCTACTTCATACTGTTGTTTTGAAGATAAAACATGTTTAAATATTAAACTTCTGTGAAGGGCCCAGCATGTGGTAAGCACTTTATATGGGTTATTTCATTATAATGAGTGTTGAGATGGATGAGAAAGCAAAGGTCATGAAGACAGACTCCAGTGGCATTCAATTTTAAAAGAACTAAATCTATCTTTTTTTTTTTTATCACCCTCCTTCCCAGATAAGGAGGATTTACTGATAGTACAATAATAAATAAAATTAACATTCATTTAATGTAGTGAATCATTTAATCACCCAGCCATCCAATAAATATTTATGAAGTAACCACTGTCGGCCAGGCACTGTTTTAGGCAATGGATAGAGCAGAGATCAAACAAGAACTCCTGCCCTCATGAAGGTTACATTCACTACAGAGGGAAATAAATCATTTCTTTAGCTTTCTCACATCCACTTGACTGGATAGAGTGAATTACAGCTTTCTTAGGCTTACCATTTTCTTCAATGCTATATCTACCAACTCTCTTATTCCTTCATCAGTCTCTTCTCCAGCTGACTGTTGGTGCAGACTGTTCTTCAACATGTCATATATTCTCTCTCGAGAAATGTAACCATAACCATTGAAATAATAAACTTCAAAACAAACTTTTCAAAGCACAAGAAGTTTATAGATATGGATAAAAATAAGAATGTCATTAGTCTTCTCAGTTACTTCAGTATGTAATTAAAGAAGCATAGAAACAGTTTATACAGTCTACGGTCTAGACTCAAGGGACTCAGTGGACATGAACGTGAGCGAATTCTGGGAGCCAGTGGAGGACAGAGGAGCCTGGCGTGCTGTGGTCCCTGGGCCACAAAGAGCCAGACACGACTTAGCCACTGAGCAACACTCTACACAGGAGAGAATTTTATGAGTCTTTCCACAAGACTAAATGTCCTTTGTGAGATATACACACACACACACACATATGTGAATCAAGTCTTTCTTTTCATATATACACATATAAATATGTATGTGTGTCTTACTGCCATAATTTCCTTCTTACATAGAGTAAGAAAGCTAGTGTATACACATCACTATATCACTGACAAAAAACATTTTTCAATATATTTGGGTAGTGGGTAGTGAGTCTGTCATTTCCTTGGAGACTGCCCATTTCGCTGTCCAGAATGATCCATCTCTCTCTGGAGAACGATTTCCATGATTTCCACTGCACCACGTAAGCACTACCACAGTTTACCATAACTTCATCCCACAGATGACCTTATTCAGGTCCTGGGAATGCAGCAGTGAAGTAGTAAGTAATCTACTTGACTTAGTGATCTAGTTAAATGTTTTTGGAAAGAAAGGAAGGGATGGGGGAGGGGAGAGAGGGAGAGAGACAAGGAAAGAAAGAAGAGCAAGATAGGAAGAAAAGAAGGAAGGGAGGAAGGGAGGGAGTGAGGGAGGAAGAAAACGGACCAGGTATTAAATTCCAGAGTATCAGATTAGCTCTTTTGTTGCATTTTTCTAATATATAGCATATATGAGCTTGTGACACAACCCTACTAGAAATTCCCCAAATTAACATGTCTTGAAATATATAATACATGAAGTATTTTTAGGCAGTGGGATTAGAAAAGGAAAAAAAAATTGATAGTGTGGTGCTATTCATTATATCCTGGCTTCCCTGCTGGCTCAGTGGTCAAGAATCCACCTGCCAATGCAGGGGACATGGGTTTGATCCCTGGGTCGGGAAGATCCCTGGAGAAGGAAATGGCAACCCACTCCAGTCTTCTTGCCTGGGAAATCCCATGGACAGAGAGCCTAACAGGCAACAGTCCATGGGGCGGCAAATGGGTCAGACATGACTTAAAGACTAAACAACAGCAACTCATCATGTCCGGCTGCACTTCGTCATGAACCCTTTCACATTCATGAAACTTCACTTTTCATTTCTCATGAGACTTCTGTATAAGAACACTGCAATTGTAAGGAACAAATGACTACTATACTTAATGGTATCCTGTGAAAATTAGACTGGAGAAAAGTGGGGGAAAAAACATGTCAGTAAAAAAAGGAATTATACAATGTTGTATGTCAGTTGGAGAAGGCACTGGAAACCCACTCCAGTACTCTTGCCTGGAGAGTCCCAGGGATGGAGGAGCCTGGTAGGCTGCAGTCCATGGGGTCACAAAGAGTCAGGCACAACTGAGTGACTTCACTCTCACTTTTCACTTTCATGCACTAAAGAAGGAAATGGCAACCCACTCCAGGGTTCTTGCCTGGAGAATCCCAGGGACGGCGGAGCCTGGTGTGCTGCCGTCTATGGGGTCGCACAGAGTCANGCTTTAGTTAACTTCAAAGATAATTTACTTCGTCTGAGGCAGAAACAAATCAGTATTTGTAAATGTTAGACGTTCACCACTGCTTCCCACATTTTTTCCCTATCAGTGGCCACATAACTGGAAGTCCAGGTATGTCCAGGCTGTTTCCCTTTTTTCTTTTTTGCTGATAACAGTAACCAGAAGAGGCCCATACCAGATGGTGTCTCTTTTTCTTCTCTCCCAATCGTAAGGGTCTTTTGCCTAATGGACTGAATCTGAACATAAAGGTTAGAAAGTTTCACCTTCGTTTATGACGTTATGCGAGCTTGCTAGGATGGCACTGCGTTGTGGATGATATTAAAAGAAGCTGCAGGCAAGGGGACTGGCCCTACTTCCTAGTGAGAGAATTACATACAGTTGACCCTTGAACAGTGTGGGGTTAGGGTTGCTGACCCTCCACGCAAAAATCCACATGTAACTTTACAGTCTGCCTTCTATATCTGCTGTTTTGTATCCTCAGATTCAACCAACCGTGGATCATATAGTATGTATTTATTAATAGGAAAAAATTCCACATACAAGTGGACCCTCCCAGTTCAAACCTGTATCGTTCAAGGGTCAGCTGTACTTTCTGTGGCACTCAGTCAAAAAATACATTAGCGACTTCAGCATAGAATTAGAGCAAGTTGCTGTCTAGATCAGGCTTTTCAGACTTTTAGGTGTTCTGAGTCTCTTCCTTGGGGTCTTCTTAAAATGCAGATTGAGATGGTGGCGGCAGGGGCTGGTGGGTGATGGGACTGGGAAGTTGTTTAATGGGTATAGAGTTTCAGTTTGGCGAGATGAGCAGAGTTCTAGAGATTTGTTGCAAAATAGCATCAGTGTACTTATCACTATTGAACTGTATGCTTAACATTGGTTAAGATAAATTTTATGACAGGTGTATTTTATGTCAATTAAAAATTTTCTGATAGTTCTGAAGGGAGGAGCTGCTCTGTGGGTTCTGTGTCCCTGATCTTTTCTATGACTCTGGAGGCCAGCAGTCCTCCCCATCCCTGGCC
The DNA here is from genome assembly GCA_006410675.1 of Oreotragus oreotragus. Taxonomy (NCBI): domain Eukaryota; kingdom Metazoa; phylum Chordata; class Mammalia; order Artiodactyla; family Bovidae; genus Oreotragus; species Oreotragus oreotragus. The sequence continues at coordinate 391,986 of SJYX01012381.1, forward strand.
ACAGACACAAGACGGACCACGACATGAGAGAAAATGAACCTTAATTGTGTCACACACTAAAGAAAAAAAGGTTCCTATTCAGCTGGTTTGAGGAGGGGTCTGAGAGTGCAGTTCTCACAAGTTTCTAAGTGGTACCAGTGGTGCCCAGATTTTACTTGGAGCAGTAAGACTCTAGGTAACTGGGCTGGATGGACTCTAGGGGAGCAGCTGAAGAACCCTGGTTGTTCCATCTGAACCTAAGTACTTACTCCAGTCTGTTATTCTATACTGTTTAACCCATCAGTCCTCTTAAAAAGGTTTGCCTTTTACACATTGATTTTTAATAACAGGTTTCCAGACAGTTAAAATGTGGGGATAAACTACAGCAGGACAAGCTGAGATGACTTAAGGATAGCTTGAAAGTGAAAGTGTTAGTCGCTCAGCTGTGTCTGACTTTGCGACGCCATGGATTGTACCCTGCCAAGCTGCTCTTTCCAGGAATTCTCCAGGCAAGAATACTGGAGTGGGTTGCCATTCCCTTCTCCAGGGGATCTTCCCAACCCAGGGATCAAACCCCGGTCGCCTGCATTGCAGGCANCGACGCCATGGATTGTACCCTGCCAAGCTGCTCTTTCCAGGAATTCTCCAGGCAAGAATACTGGAGTGGGTTGCCATTCCCTTCTCCAGGGGATCTTCCCAACCCAGGGATCAAACCCCGGTCGCCTGCATTGCAGGCACATTCTTTACTGTCTGAGCCACCAGTGAAAAGCAAGGATAGCTTAACATTTCAGTGGATGAATCTGCATAAGGAGAGCCTGAAGTGAAAAAGTGAAAGTGAAGGTCACTTAGTTGTGTCCAACTCTGTGACCCCACAGACTATATAGTCCATGGAATTCTCCAGGCCAGAATACTGGAATGGGTAGCCTTTCCCTTCTCCAGGGGATCTTCCCAACCCAGGGTCTTCTGCACTGCAGGCAGATTCTTTACCAACTGAGCTTTGAAGGATAGCTTAACATTATGTAAATTCATCCACAAAATTACCCATCTAAATTGCTGCAGAGAATAAAAAGTTTCTTCCTATATCATATGTTTGCAAAGCACAGTTGCTCAAAGGAAGAATTAAGAAAGGAAATAGTGAAGTCAATTATCAAGCCAGCTCTTCTGGCTCAGAAAACCTTTGTCAAATTAAATACTTTTTGAGCACAAATAAAATACTATAAAGTACTATGCATGTGTCCAAAATTTTTGAAAGTGTATTCTCATTGACAACAAATAGAAAGAGATCAAATTTTCTCCTAGCAGTTGATGGTAAGTTCTTGCTGAATCAACTCTATAATTGCTGTTGTATCTCAAGCAAGCCAATATATCTTGGGTTGGGAGGGAGAAAAAATTAACATCCAGATTATTAGGAATTGTTTATGGTTAAGGGATTGGGGGCAGGAAGAAGAGAGGATGACAGAGGATGAGCTGGCTGGATGGCATCACCAACTCGATGGACGTGAGTTTGAGTGAACTCTGGGAAATGGTGATGGACAGGGAGGACTAGCGTGCTGCGATTCATGGGGTCACAAAGAATTGGACACGACTGAGCAATTGAACTGAACTGAACTGAAGGTGGTTAAAAGCTGAGAGTCTTGAGTATAATTCCTTTGTCACTACCATCTTGGGTCCCAAATGCTAAGATGGGGCAGAGACCTTGATTGCCTGAACTTCAGCAGTAGGTTGGAACCCTGTAGAGGTAAGTGTCTATCAAGTATTTCTTTTCAGATCCTTTGAAAATTTCCCCCAAACCAATTCGCTGCTGCCACTGTACCTTTGCATCCGGTAAACATGGTCCAAACACTTCCAACAAAAGTCTGTCTTCTTTCACTGCTTTTTCAAAATCTGCAAAAGATATCCTGCCATCATTGTCATAATCCTAGAGAGGAAGATGATTTCTTGGTAAATGACAGTAGTTAATTTTAATTCTGCATGGAAAATAACTGTAGAATAAAAGATTTTACCAATTCAAACAAGTTCGCACTTATGTAGGCACTACCTGCACATGTCAAAAGAAGCTTATTTATGGAGGCAACTTACTTTATTCCTTTTAATCTAATACCTGATATTATGAATAGAATGTCTCTCCACATCTCCCAAATTAAAGCTCTAAACACTGCAACGGGATCATATTTGAAGGCGGGGGTCTTTGGGAGGTAAGTTTGGTTTAGATGAGGTCATGAAGGTAGGGCCCCAACGTGCTATTAGTGTACTTGTGAGTAAAAGGAAGGCCAAAGCTCCCTCTCTCTGCCATGTGAGGACTCACCGAGGAGGTGGCTGTCAGCAAGGCAAGAAGAGCTCTCAGCCAGGAAGTGAGCCTGCTGGCAGGTTCACTTTCATCTTGGGCTTCTCAGACTCCCCGAATTGTGAGAAGTAAACTCTAGTTGTTTCATCTACCCAGAGTATGACACTTTGTCACAGCAGCCCCAGCGTGACCTTAGACATGTAAAACCCTGCGAGGGGCTTCCCTGGTGGGCCAGCAGCTAGCATCCCACACAGCACAACTAAGACCCAGTGCAGCCAGATAAGGCAAGAATAATAATCAAAATCCTTAAAGGACTTCTACCCGAGTTGGGGAAATAAAAGCGAAAATTAGAGGAAGCCCGTTATCATACTGCTACTTTTGTGATGAAAACAGTGCCAAAGATTCTTAATTTTAGTCTTGTTTCACAAAGCATCTCTTAAACTTGAGACAAGGCTATAACGTAAAATGTGTAAAAGTGAAGTTGCTTAATAAGGAGCAGGCACTGAGAGAGCAAGAAGGACTAGGATCATAAGAAGCTAGCAGACTTCCACTAGGCCCTTAAGGATGGTTGGGGTGTAGATAGGTGGCGTGGAAAAGCAGAGGAATGGCTCAGCATGGATTATGACAGTAAGCCTAAACCGGAATGCAAGTCAGGAAGCAGGCAGGCCAGGCTGGGATGCAGTGTTCATGACAGGGATTATGGGAAATTTACTAAATCATGTGTGTAGATTATGAATAGTTTTATCTGCTTCATTCAATTTGGATTTGACTTGATGGATCCTTATTTTTTCACTTCTGGGCATAACTAAATCAAGGTTGCTGGGGGGCTATAATTTAAAGAAATGTTTGAATTATTTTCAGAAAAAGATTCACTCCATAACATTTTCTTTCCAAAAGAGGAGGGCGGGTGGACCCTGTGGTCCAGTGGTTAACGCTCCATGCTCCCAACGCAGGGAGCCTGGCCAGGTTCAGTCTCCCTTCAGGGAACCAGATCCTGCACTCTGCAACTAAAGATCCTATGTGCTGCAGCTGAGACCCAGTGCAGCCAAGTAGGTAAATTAAAAAAAAAAACAACAAACACCTATTTTAAAAAAAGGAGTGGGTGTGGTAACGGGAAGGATACTGTCTCTCAAGAAGCCTGCCCTCCCATCTCTCAGTGGCTATGAGCATTTCCAATGGAAGAGGACACCTTCTGATCTGTTAGTTGAATCTGAGACTCAGCAGACCCCCTCATCACTTACTTCCTAAACTCCAAAGAGGTAGTGAGCTGCACCCTGGTGGCCTCAGAGTCTTAAACCATTGGTATCCAGTTCAGGGTCACAGAAGAAAAAGAAATCACTATCATGAAATCAAGAGGTGTTACTGGTTTCATTGAAAGATAAATTTTGCACCTCATTTTCCATCATGACCTTGTAAAACCTATCTACACTTCAGTTTTCTCACCTGCAAAATAGAGATAATATTTTCTACTTCATACTGTTGTTTTGAAGATAAAACATGTTTAAATATTAAACTTCTGTGAAGGGCCCAGCATGTGGTAAGCACTTTATATGGGTTATTTCATTATAATGAGTGTTGAGATGGATGAGAAAGCAAAGGTCATGAAGACAGACTCCAGTGGCATTCAATTTTAAAAGAACTAAATCTATCTTTTTTTTTTTTATCACCCTCCTTCCCAGATAAGGAGGATTTACTGATAGTACAATAATAAATAAAATTAACATTCATTTAATGTAGTGAATCATTTAATCACCCAGCCATCCAATAAATATTTATGAAGTAACCACTGTCGGCCAGGCACTGTTTTAGGCAATGGATAGAGCAGAGATCAAACAAGAACTCCTGCCCTCATGAAGGTTACATTCACTACAGAGGGAAATAAATCATTTCTTTAGCTTTCTCACATCCACTTGACTGGATAGAGTGAATTACAGCTTTCTTAGGCTTACCATTTTCTTCAATGCTATATCTACCAACTCTCTTATTCCTTCATCAGTCTCTTCTCCAGCTGACTGTTGGTGCAGACTGTTCTTCAACATGTCATATATTCTCTCTCGAGAAATGTAACCATCACCATTGAAATAATAAACTTCAAAACAAACTTTTCAAAGCACAAGAAGTTTATAGATATGGATAAAAATAAGAATGTCATTAGTCTTCTCAGTTACTTCAGTATGTAATTAAAGAAGCATAGAAACAGTTTATACAGTCTACGGTCTAGACTCAAGGGACTCAGTGGACATGAACGTGAGCGAATTCTGGGAGCCAGTGGAGGACAGAGGAGCCTGGCGTGCTGTGGTCCCTGGGCCACAAAGAGCCAGACACGACTTAGCCACTGAGCAACACTCTACACAGGGGAGAATTTTATGAGTCTTTCCACAAGACTAAATGTCCTTTGTGAGATATACACACACACACACACATATGTGAATCAAGTCTTTCTTTTCATATATACACATATAAATATGTATGTGTGTCTTACTGCCATAATTTCCTTCTTACATAGAGTAAGAAAGCTAGTGTATACACATCACTATATCACTGACAAAAAACATTTTTCAATATATTTGGGTAGTGGGTAGTGAGTCTGTCATTTCCTTGGAGACTGCCCATTTCGCTGTCCAGAATGATCCATCTCTCTCTGGAGAACGATTTCCATGATTTCCACTGCACCACGTAAGCACTACCACAGTTTACCATAACTTCATCCCACAGATGACCTTATTCAGGTCCTGGGAATGCAGCAGTGAAGTAGTAAGTAATCTACTTGACTTAGTGATCTAGTTAAATGTTTTTGGAAAGAAAGGAAGGGATGGGGGAGGGGAGAGAGGGAGAGAGACAAGGAAAGAAAGAAGAGCAAGATAGGAAGAAAAGAAGGAAGGGAGGAAGGGAGGGAGTGAGGGAGGAAGAAAACGGACCAGGTATTAAATTCCAGAGTATCAGATTAGCTCTTTTGTTGCATTTTTCTAATATATAGCATATATGAGCTTGTGACACAACCCTACTAGAAATTCCCCAAATTAACATGTCTTGAAATATATAATACATGAAGTATTTTTAGGCAGTGGGATTAGAAAAGGAAAAAAAAATTGATAGTGTGGTGCTATTCATTATATCCTGGCTTCCCTGCTGGCTCAGTGGTCAAGAATCCACCTGCCAATGCAGGGGACATGGGTTTGATCCCTGGGTCGGGAAGATCCCTGGAGAAGGAAATGGCAACCCACTCCAGTCTTCTTGCCTGGGAAATCCCATGGACAGAGAGCCTAACAGGCAACAGTCCATGGGGCGGCAAATGGGTCAGACATGACTTAAAGACTAAACAACAGCAACTCATCATGTCCGGCTGCACTTCGTCATGAACCCTTTCACATTCATGAAACTTCACTTTTCATTTCTCATGAGACTTCTGTATAAGAACACTGCAATTGTAAGGAACAAATGACTACTATACTTAATGGTATCCTGTGAAAATTAGACTGGAGAAAAGTGGGGGAAAAAACATGTCAGTAAAAAAAGGAATTATACAATGTTGTATGTCAGTTGGAGAAGGCACTGGAAACCCACTCCAGTACTCTTGCCTGGAGAGTCCCAGGGATGGAGGAGCCTGGTAGGCTGCAGTCCATGGGGTCACAAAGAGTCAGGCACAACTGAGTGACTTCACTCTCACTTTTCACTTTCATGCACTAAAGAAGGAAATGGCAACCCACTCCAGGGTTCTTGCCTGGAGAATCCCAGGGACGGCGGAGCCTGGTGTGCTGCCGTCTATGGGGTCGCACAGAGTCGGACACGACTGAAGCAACTTAGCAGCAGCAGCAGCAGTATGTAAATTATACTTCAATTTTTTAAGTATTAAAAAAAAGGGGAAAAAAACCCTCCCCCAAATAAAACAGAGAAACAAGTCATAAATGTCAAATACAGTTGGTGAGTCTTTAAAATGTTACTGTCATTTTAAAAACATGTATTTAACTTAGAGATTTTCTTTTGAACATCCCAAATCCAGAATCAAGTGGCAGAAGGGATAAAAATTTGCTTACATACTCAGAACTCTGCAGTTTTTCCTAAGTAATTTGACATTTGTTCCCTTGAACACTGCTGTTTAAAATTGTTCCTATTCTCTTTCTAGGTTTCACACCCCAAATCCTGGCACAGGAGGTGTCAAACATAGAAAACATGCATCACATCAGTGGTACAGGTGAGGTGAGCCAGAGCTAGCGCTACAAAATTGGGAATTGGGAGATCTTTGTCTTTGTAATTCCTAATGATGCTTTTCTGTAGGAAGCTCCCTTTATAATCCTTCCTTTGGGATCTCATTGCTTCCGTCTTATTCCCTCTCTTTACTCACCTGCACTTATTCTAACAATAGTGTTGAAGTCTGACAGTTGCGTGCTTTACCTTGTTTTGTGTTAATCCCTCATACTTTCTCGGAGGAAAAGACAAACAATAGTCCCACTGTGGACTACGTGGCTGCCCACATTCAAGGCCCATTTCCTGCTGAGCCCAGACACAGCCCCAGAGATCTCAGCCTTGCCTATGATCATAGTTGGCACCCGTCCTGACCTCTGGCTGCTGTTATCTGCCCAGGCCTTGAGGCAAAGAGCCATCCTTGGTGCTATTTGATTGTTACAGAGCTAGTGAAATAAGAGTCCTGGGTCTAGGGATTCTCCTATAAAATAGGTTGCTCATTTCATCGGCCTTTTTTTTTTCAAACTCTCATGAACTACTTTTGCAAGAGTGCTATAGAGAATACCACTGAGTTTATATTAAAAAAATAATTTATGGATTAATTAACTATAAAATTGACAATATATATGTTAATATTTATATAGAAACCTTACACTTCAGCTTTTCTTCAAAAGTCCCTCGAAGAAACACCGATAGTCCTTTAACCCACTCTTTCACATTTATATAGTTATCATTGTCTTTGTCAAATGCAAAAAATACTGAAAGAAAAAGAATGTGTTAGTGTATTATAATTTAGTTATTATTCAAGAGTAGTATGAATAGAAAAAAAAGTATTTCCTCCTAAAAAGAGGGGGACAAAAGGTTTTGGCATAATCTTTCTTGAAAGAATAAAGAATAACTGGAAGTATATTTCCAACAGATTTTTACAAAAAGAAGCCATTCTCCTCCCCATGGTTAATGATGAGCATCACTTGTGATGTTTTGTATGGCTATTTTGAGGAAAAAAGACCAACAATGTAGATAATCAATGTGATAATTTTTACTACTCTGAAAAGAGTGGTAAAATCCTGTTCTAAAGAATTTATATTATACCTAAAGATCAATTAGTAAAATAATACATTATTTTAAAAATTACCAATGAAATCTTAGTATTAGTCTATAGAAAATAAAATATTATTTACTTTTTTGGGGGTAATGGAAACATTACTTATTTTGACTTTGGACTTTCCAGGTGGCTCAGTGGTAAAGAACCCACCTGCCAAGCGTAGATGCAAGAGATGAGAGGTCAGTCCCTGGGTTAGGAAGATCCCCTGGAGAAGGAAATGGCGACCCACTCCAGTATTCTTGCCTGGAAAATTTCATGGACAGAGGAGCCTGGTCGGCTACAGTCCATGGGGGTTGCAAAGAGTCGGATATAACTGAGCACCACCACANGAGAGGTCAGTCCCTGGGTTAGGAAGATCCCCTGGAGAAGGAAATGGCGACCCACTCCAGTATTCTTGCCTGGAAAATTTCATGGACAGAGGAGCCTGGTCGGCTACAGTCCATGGGGGTTGCAAAGAGTCGGATATAACTGAGCACCACCACATGACATGATATCGTTTTCATGGTATATACACACGTCAAGACTAAAAGTTTGTTATAGAAACTGACTGGATCATGTTATATAATTTCCTATTTTAAATATACAATTTTTTTTCAATACAATGAGTAATTTTGTGTTGAAGAAGTCAACATGTCTTTATATATTTTACATGTCTACAGCATATGAATCCAAAGACAATGGAAACCACAAACTTATCTTTTAAAAAAAAACAAACTGCTAGCTTATTTAGTTCATTACTGGTTCTTTCTCAAAGTACTACAGCTATGAGACAACAACTTGAGTGAGTTTATAATGAAATCCATCCTCATGATCAAATCAGATGTACTGTTCTAAATCAGTAGCACTACCAGAATTATATTTATAGTTTTTACATTAAAAAATTTCAGTCTTTGGTGAAAACTGAATATGTGTGTGTATATATATATATATATATGTTCACATGAGTGCACGCGCGCGCGCGCGCGCGCACACACACACACCCCTGCCATCTCAGCTTGGTCCATTTCAGTCTGCATGACTCCTTACCCCTATTCATTAACACATCATCAGTCATTCCAAATATGCTGTGCAGGATCACTCGAAATGTGTTACGATCTAGTCCAACATTAACAAGTTTCATATCACCTCTTCCCACCACGTTGTGAAAAATTCTTATAAGACACTCTATTTCACTCTTTTTGACTGTAAAATTAAAATACAAATAAATACAACTTAGATTTAACCTTTGAGTTCTCGAACCCAATTAAATATATTTTACTAATTAGCTATTTTGTTTCTCTGATGCACTAGTGGTTTAAAAACTGACATGGACTTGTTACCTAAGAGCTCACACAATCAAGATAGATGCCACTCAGATGTCTCATTAAGACAGTATATAAATGTTAAATTATATCATATAGCACTCACCACTATAGACATGTGAAGAGAAATCTGTATGAGAAAGAGTTGTGCTATTTTCATGAAAGTAGACTTTGAATTGGGCCTTGAAGGATGCAGAGCATTTATCCAGAAAGGAATGTATTCAGGGTGGTAAAGAAGTGAATTACAGGAAGAGGGAACAACGTGAGTAAAGGAGAGAAGAACTGAGATTGAGGCTGAATATGTTTTGTTGGGAGCACAGCAAGTTGGAAAGAAGTGAAAAACAAGACTGAAGAGGACAGGCTTTTCAAAGAGAGCCTTGAATGCCTGGTCAGAAGATGAACGTTTATTTTACCGGAGTAGGCTTTCTTGTGGTATCATCTTTGGAGCCTCTATGAAAATTATCCACCTCTCATTGCTTGTCAAAGGCCTTGCCCCAGACCTACTAAGTCACAGTTGCTAACAGTGGGTCCAGGAGCTACCCTTCAAACAAAAGCTCAGCTAATTCTTCTATGCTGTAAGGGTTGAGAAGTGGTTTAAGAAAACCCACCTGGCAAAGTTGTATTGAAGGGGAAAACTGGAAGCCTAGAAGCCTGTCTTGGAGCAAGAAGCTTTGGTTAGGACCACAGAAACGAGGTCAGAAAGCAGGTAAGGAGCCTGAGACGCTGTTTAAGAAGCACATAGGTGACTCTAATGCACTATCTGAACTGAGAACTAAGTGATTAGGCTTTGTGGGTTGGGGGTACTGGACTTAAGTATCTGGGTTCCACTTCCATTTCTTAGCCTACATAGCTGACTTAACACAATTCAACTTTTTTACGCCTCAGAGTCCTCACCTGGAAAATCTGAGTATTAGTCTAGATCATCTCTGAGATTCCCTCAGTTTCTAAAAGTCTGATTCTATGAATTAAAGATAATTTGAGAGAACTAAGAGTTAGGAGGGAAGCTGGTTACTAGTTCTATTTCTCTCTTCCTTCTTCTCCCTCCCTCTTTTGGGGAGGGTGGAGGGAGAAACATTTTTTTAGATTTTGTCTTTGAGATGATTTCAAGTTACCCAAAGAAAACCAATGAGAACTGACAGCAAATATGCAGTTTACATCAAGGTTTCTAACATGGTCAGAATGACTTGACTCTCAGGGTAAAGGCTGATAAATCTACAGAATAAACAATTAAGATACCTAATATTATTTATGAACTGAATTAGATTCCCAACCTTCATACATAGCCCCAAAATTTGACATAAAGGTCATTTTTATCCATCTAATAAGCATTTATTAAGGGCTTCCCATGAACCTAGGCAATGAATACACCATCATTTCTGCCCTTAATTTATTACACTTTGGTCAAGAGACAAGTGAAATAAAAGTGTTACAAACACTATGATTAGTGTTTGGTAGTGACCCAAAGAAAGGAATCATTAAGTGGGGAAAGGCAGTAAGTGAATAAGGGGCTCCAGAAAGAGGTGTCACTTGAGCTAAAGCAATCACAGGAATAAGCATTTACGAGAGGCAGTTTGAAGGCAGGGTGGCATATTCTCAGAGCTACAGATGGTTTGGTGCAGCTAGGTGGCAGAACCGTTTGACTTTACAGAGGGGCTTACTGAAAAATTGTGGCTGGCAAGTTAACAGGATCAGATTTGCACTTAAGGAGGATCACTTTGTCAGTGGATTCTTGAAACTGCCTTATGAATGGTCAATCTAGATGTGACAGGTTATAGTTTCCCAGATAATTTTAAATTCTGTCCCACTCACGTGCTCTTCTTACAATGAGACTTCTGATACTTCTCCCTTAGAAAGAAGGGGTTTGTGTCTACTTCACTTAAAACTAGGGGGATTTTTTGACCACCATTTCAACCAAGAGTACAGTGGAAATAAAGCAATGTGACTTTTCAAGACTTGGTCGCAGAAGGGGCTGCAGGTGCTCTGAGGACAAAACCCGTCTCTTTTTCCCCTTCTTTTATGGAATATGAGGAGAAACACAGCTCAGGTGTGTGGACACACTGTATGGTGCACACATTACATGAACATTTGCCTGAAACTAGCCCTGCTCAACTCTGATGGAGAATCAACGTGTTACAGCGATGCCAAACGGGTATCTGAAGAAAGTGAGTCAGGAGTCAGGAAGTGCTCTGAATCAAATACAAGTTATCCAGCAAAATAATCAAGGATTTTAAACACAATCTGCAGCAGGTAGTAACTTCCTGTGAGTTTTATCTATGCAGCTCATTTCATTATATCTAAAGACCTTACACGTGTGGTCAAAGAACCCCTGTAAATGATACTTGAGAAACTGTGGGTCATGAGAATGGTGTTCATAAACTAGAGATTGACCCATTATTTATTAAACTTCTTAGTTTGCAATAGTTGTATTTTACGTACAAGATGCAGCCAGAATAAGATTCCCATAAACTCTTCACTGTTTCTTCCTGCTGACATCTTACATAACCATGGGGCATTTGTCAAAACTAATACACGGACATTGGCACATTATTATTAACTAAATTATAGATTTCACCCATTTTCCCACCAATTTCCTTTTTAATTCTAGGATCCCATGTGGGATCCATGTGGCTCTCATGTCTCCTCCAATCCTGCAAGTTTTCAGTCTTCGTCCTTTTCATAACCTTGACAGTGTTTATTTTGCAGAATGTTTCTCAATTTAGGTTCGCCTAATGCTTTCCTCGTAATTAAACTGTGGTTGTGTTTTGGGGAAGAAGACTAGAGGGTAAAGTGCTGTTCTTGTCGCGCATCAGATACATGACTCTAACATGAGGAATCACTGCTGCTAAGCAGGATCACGCGGTTCAGTCAGTCTAGCTTCTCCACTGAATCTACTTCCCCTTTCTCTATTCTTTAGAAGCCAGTCTCTCATGATAAAGGTTTAATTAAACTCCGCTTCATAGGGAAGGGGTATTTATACTATCAGATTCTTCAAAGGAAGATTTGTCTCTTTTCCATTTTTTAATCATTTACATCAGCATGAAGTCACATATATTTAGGCCAATACTATGTCACTTATCAATAATTTTGCTGCCCAAGTTGTTTCAGCTTTGGCCACTGGGAGCTTTCAAGTCGGCTCTTCTGTCTCTTTCACATATCCTCACCCTTTTGCAACACCTGTTTTCTGGCACTCCTCGCCAGTCCCATCTTGTATTATCCGTGTGAAATAACAGGCAGGAAAAAAAAAAATTGGTCTTTCCCCTTGGTTTCTGGCACAAAGCTCCTAAATCCCTTAGCATTTCCTTGTTGACAGGAATGTCTTTTGTTCTAATGAGGCGACTGTTGGTTCTTCCTAGGTGGGAGCTTGTCACCAGAAAAACCACACACACACACACACACACACACGTCGCTCAGTCGTGTCCGACACACACACACACACAAGTCGCTCAGTCGTGTCCGACTCTTTGCGACCCCATGGATTGTAGCTCACCAGGCTCCTCGGTCCATGGGATTTTCCAGGTATGAATACTGGAGTAGGTTGCCGTTTCCTTCTCCAAGTCATGTATAAAAGCATGGAAATTTTAGTTCCACCTCCATCCCTTCTCCAGAGGGGGGCTGGAAATTGAGTTAATGATCTATCACGGCTTGTGTAATAAAACCTCCATAGAATCACCCAAAAGTGGGGCTTTGGGGAGCTTCTGGGTTGGTGAACACACAAAGGTGTCCAGAGAAAGCCTGAAAACTCCACACCGCTTACCACATATCTTGCTCTATGTAACTTTTCTGTCCAGCTACTCAATTATATCCTTTCATAATACATTGGTAATCTGGAGAGTAAGCTGCATCCTGAATTCTGTGAGGTGCTCTAGCAGATTAACTGAACACAGGAGGGGGTCATGATTTGTAGCCAGTCGGTCAGAAGCACAGCTAATAACCTGGACTTGTGACTGGCATCTGGTGGGGTACCGTCTTGTAGGACTGAATTCTTAACCTGTAGAATCTGATGCTCCCCACGTAGTGTTAGTTAAATTACAGGGACACTCAGCTAATATCACAGAGAACTGTTTGTTGGGAAAAACCTCCACACAGTTGGGAGACCACAGATGTGAGTATGGCAGTGGTGCTAGAGGAAAGCCTGTTCAGCAGACACAGCTAGGAAATATGTATGTACACAAACCTACGTATGCACACATATTGGCTCATGTTACATATCACAAATATAGAAAAAGCCACATATTGGACTAGTGGGCCCTTAGGTGGTCCTGGTCTAAGTCTTAAAAAAGATGATCAATTGTATTAAAAACTCCTGAGTGCTCAGAAAAGACAGGCTCATGAGTTTACAAAGTCAAATCATACTGCATTTAACTATTTCCTCCATCTGGTAGGAGTGGATCAGGGAAATTTAGTTCACTAAATACTTGGGATTTTAGCAAAATCTCTTACCTTTATTTTAATATCTATTCAGTAACCAGTAGAGCCTAGGACAATGGTAATCTCTCAATACAGGTTTGCTAAATAAATGATAACCAACCACTTGTAAACTGGAGAAGTTAAGGAATATGCTGGATGAGAGTCAAGATCCAGAGTAGGTCTGAGATGCCAAAAATCAGTTCAATGAAACCACATGACACTAAGAATAATTTTAAAATTCTTCACTTATCTTTAAAAAAGTCTGCTAATGTACGTAAGTATAAAAATGACAATCTGTGTGAAAAAGACTGGGTCAATTCCCAACTCACTGTCAAACTGGGACTGACATTAGGCTACAGAGTTGAAGTCTGAAGTGGAAAAGACAATTCAGATCAGGATGCTCAAACTTTATAGTGCCTAAGAAGTGAACAATCTGGAGGCTTGGCACCACTGACAAGAGATTTTTAAAAATACACCAAGGGTGGTACTCAGGGATCTATATTTTCAATATTAACCTTTAGGTGATGCTGATGGGGGAGCTACTCCTACCATACTACACAAATAAGAGGTCATGGGCACTGTCAACTACAGAATGTGTGGGCCCAATGCAAAGTGAAAATGCAGGTCTCTAATTTAAAACAAATTTTGGGACTGGATATGGTGGTCCAGTGGTTAAGACTCTGTGCACCCAACGCACGGGGCCCTCGTTAGATCCCTGGTCAGGGAGCTAGATCCTGCAGGCTGCAAGAAAGAGCAAAGACCCAGCGTGCCACAGCTAAGACCTGGCACAGCCAAATAAATAAATGAATACAAGAAAGAATAAAAAAACAAATATTTAAGTCAGTGTTAGCAGAGCCTTAACTTAGCCTGGGGTCCTATGAGAACACACAGGTTACACACCCATGAAGCCATTTACTATACACCGTGAGATAATTATCTGCCTCCCCCATCAGATTAAAGGGCCATTATTTGGAAAAGGGAATAATTTCTTTGCATGACTCGAGAGAGCAATGTCTAACAGAACTTTCTGAGATGATGGAAATGTTCTATATCTGTGCTGTTCAATTTGGTAGCCACAACCCAATTGTTGCTATTAAACCCTGAAAAGTGGCTCTTGTGACCAAAACTGGATTTTAAGTTCTACATATTTTATTTAAATAGCTACATGAAGTTAGTAGTTACTAGCAGTATAAATGAAGACAGAAGTCATAATAGCTTTAGAACACAAAACAGTCTAGATCTGTTAGGGGAAAAAAAAAAAGGAAACAGGTGTTTGGCAAGGTAGTGAATTTCCTTTGTGAGGTCACTGGAGATGACCAGCTGACGATCTGAGCACGGAGTCACACAATGGTAGCGGCTTGACTGGATGGCCACGTGGCACTTGAGGAACCTAGCAAATTATGAAGGCTCCCTCCTAAGAAGCTCTAAAGCAAAGCCCAGGAAAAATTGCTTCAACTTTCTGTCACACAATTAGAACACCAAGAGAAATAAAGGCAGTCCCTTCTTGAGATGGCCAAAGCAGCAATAGCTTATTAGTCCTTCCCACCCCTACCCATCATCAACCAAATTCTAGTCACGAGAGCACATTGTCTATCCTGGTCTCAACTGGAAGGACTCAAGAACGAGAACTGATTTCAACAACTTTTCATTGTGCCCTTACAACAGGGTACAGAATGACCATCAGGGACTATAATGTTAATTTGAAAAAAATAAAGATTTGAGTGTACATCAGACTAGCTCAGCACCCACAAAAAGTCCACTGACTGGGTAACTTTACACAAACAACTTAATCTAAGATGCAGTTTCCTCACCTAAGAACATGGATAACATCACCTACCTCAATGGGTCTTTCAAGAAGATGATGGACGTAAACCATTTTGCAGTATCTTGCCAATGAAGAGTTCAACAATCAGCTGTTAATATTATCTGGTTATCCTGGTCACTAGCTGTTCAAGTATTTAGGGTCTGAACTGTTAACAGTAACTTAAGAATGATCAAGTGTCAAAAACTTTGGAATAAGGCAGGAATGCAACCTCTTTTTTTCCTAAACAGCTATATCTTCTCTGTAGAAGACTATATGGGATATGGGTCTCAATTTTTTTACTCATTAAGTTTTACATACTTGAATCTACTATTTCAGAAAACTGCTTTCAAATATTAGTAACAATGATTTTAAACACACATATGGGTAGCAGACACCACTAAAATCAATTTCATCAGGAAGGGAAGGGAAGTCCAATTTCCAAAGTAAACGTGATTCCCTTTTGAGTGCTCTAAAACTCAGGCTATTAGCAGCAGGGATGTCTTACTACATTCAACACCAGGTAAATCTGCTGGATGGATTTTTAGGTAGCAGGACAACTACTGGTGGACTGATGTCTATGGGGTTGCGCGGAGTTGGACACAACTGTAGTGACTTAGCAGCAGCAGCAGGACAACAGGAGTGAAACAGGGCCCAGGAGTGCTTGAGAAGCTTAGATCATTTAAAATCCAACCAAGAAAAGAGAAAACTGAATTATATCCACAATGAGATGCTTAACAAGGTAGTGACCATCCTGCCAAGGTCACACAAGGAAAAATGCAAGTGCCCAATAAAGAGGCCGTAAAGCTGGCTGAAATAAAAGTACTTCCTCAAAGTCTAGAAACAAATTCTTAGAAATCAGTCAGGATTGCTTGTGGTCAGGCTTCAGAAACAAAAATGCACAAGATTACTTTTTAAAATCTGGTAGGGCAAGGAATTCTTAAAAAAAAAAATCTATTAGTTTTAATAAACACTTGCCATGTGCAAAAGCAACAAGATATTTAACATCTAAAATACCTTATGTATCTCTATCAATCTTGTGAAGTACAGCAGTCAGTTGCTGCTATGGCTTTTGTGCCAGAGCACTCAGGGAAGTTGTCACAGTAAACCTTTATACTTTGAAATCTCATTAAATTTCAGACTATAATAAAATCCGAACTCCGTAGGCACAGAATCCTTTAGCATTTACATGGTCACATAAATTCTCAAGCTAGCCTGCCCACATATGTAATGTATTTTAGGACACCTGATGACTGAAATATTTTCTGTGTAAGTCCAGGGATTATCATTCACTTACTACCTGTTATTTTTAAAATGACCAAACTATTAGACAGAAAATAGGAGAACTCTACTTTGGGGTTATAAAGCACTTGTTCATGGCCAACTACCCAATGTTTTTATTTGACTGAAGATGTTCAGGCAGTGCTGGGTATCTGGTCAGTACTTACAGTTGACACTCTTACTGATGGATTCCACCAGTCTCTTCAGAACCTTCTGGTCCATGTCAAGTGTGGCTTCAAAACAATGAAGACTCCTCAGACGGCCTACTTCCAAGCCTGGGCGTCCTGAGTTGCCACTGATTCCACAACTCACCGTTCCACACCAGCACAGAATGTGACCGTGGCAACATCCCAGCAACCAAACATAGACGGTTTTCAAATAATTGGAAAAATATGCAATAATGGCAGTGATTTCATTAGAATTATTTGTGATCTGAAATATTACAGCTAATCCAATTTTGATTTTTGTGGGTCAACAACACTTAAAGTGGTATCTACGAGTACTGCCACTTACATATCCTGAGAACAAATTCTACAGTTGAAAATGTTTATGGACGAACACATAATAACAATAGAGGCCTTATCTTTAAGTAGAGATAAAATAACTTCCTAGGCTATAAAGAGCTCCTTCAAAGGTTATATATAACCTCCTCTGAAAACTCTAACCAAGTACCTTCTCAGGATAAGCAAACAGAGGCCTCAATCTGGGAACTTTAGAGAAACATAAAATCTTCACATTTACCCCTCCAACTTGTCTGACTGACTGGTGGGAAAACATAGTATGATTATGTCAAAGCTGGCCAAGATGGTAACTGTTCTCCTATCTACTGTCGAATCCTGGTATAAAGAACAAATATCTTCTTGTGTATGTCTGCTGGTCTTCACGTGGTAAGGCAAGGGAAAAAAAGTACTAAAATGACTTTCAGAATCTAGAACAATGTATTCTTACTAAATTTTAAATAACATATAAAAACAAATTAGGCAAATAGAACTGGGAAAAAGCAAAACTCCCAAAACTTTTCTTAATGAAATGCCAAATGTTCTTTGATTTTAACTTGAAAACTGGCAAGTTTTAATAACTGTTCTTAGTGGCTAGTCAATTGTTCTCCAAGAAATTAAAAGAAAGTTAGGCTCTTAACACATCTTGACTGGAGGAGTATGAATCCATACTCTGGATAAAATAAATTCAGAATAATCTGAGTGAAGTCTCTCAGTCGTGTCTGACTCTTTGCGACCCCACGGACTGTAGCTTACTAGGCTTTTCCGTCCATGGGATTGTCCAGGCAAGAATACTGGAGTGGGTTACCATTTCCTTCTCCAGGGGATCTTCCTGACCCAGGGATTGAACCTGGGTATCCCGCATTGGAGGCAGACGCTTTAACCTCTGAGCCACCAGGGAAGTCTGAATAACTGAGGGTATTTTAAACACCTAAATATACTAAGGACAACCGAAGGAATTCAAAACATCAGAAAAAGATAGCACCAGATACAAACTCAATTTCTCAACCCAGACACTCATCAATTGTGTTGCAGTTACCTTGGCATCATTATCCAAATAACAGGTTTTATGTTTAAAAATTAGTATATAATTATTTAAGGAAAATGAGTTTGGTGGAGGGAAAAAGAGATGTTATTAACTTGCACATAATATCACCTGCTCAAATTTTCTTGTATACCTTTTAGAAGACTGTTAAGGCTACTACAAGAAGACCAATGAAAAAGTAGTTTCCTAGACAGTCAGCACAACCTGGAAAGAATACAATTTTTGCCAAATCACCTTCTCCAGTCTAATAAAATGAACTGCTGCTTTTAGTGGTACGTAATCATCCTATACTGGACCAGTCTGTAAAGGTATACTTTTACATTCAAAGCAAATCTGATCAACAAGTAACTCGATACGCTTGTCCTGTCCTTTAGCATTTCATGAACAATTCCGAGAAACTTCTTTTAGGATAAAAAATTATCTCCCCAACTTGCTGTGTACTCAAAACCTTGTAGATTTCTTTAAAGAGGAAATATGAAAATTCAAGCATAAAATTTAGGGAAATTTGCTAAAAATTTGGGGACATGTCTTATCTATCTACCATTTCATACTCAGTGTTTCTTAATGTTTATAACTTGTGACTCAAAGGGAGCTGATAAGAACACAGCTATTTTTAAGTAAAATAGCTATTTATTCAGCTTCTTGTCATGCCAAAATGTTTTGCGCATATGCCACTATAATTAGCACACCCTCTGTAACAGGCAAAATTGTACATCAAATTATATTTCATGTTACCTGATTATATAAAAATGTAAAGTGAAAATGATTTATCAATTCTCTTTAACATTACTAGTAAACAGTTCAGCAGGAGATATGAGGCACAAAATCTTAGTAAAATGTGACACAGGAAAAGCAATAATGTAATTCTCACTTAAATTTAACTTGTCATAATCTGTTGTGAATATACAAAGACAAACTTTTAAAACGTTATATTTACTAAGATTCTGGCAATAGTTTTATGTAACAAGACACAGCATACCAGGCCTGCCACTCAACTTTTTAATGGTAACTCTCAGCTTCAATATGAAGCTGTTAAAAAAAAAAAATCAAAAACCTTGCTTTTTACATGCTAAATAGCTTGGCAAGTATGCTGTTAAACACAGTTAAGGAATTTAAGATAGCAAGAATAAGAAGTTAATAAAAAGCTAAACATTACAGCCTAAACAAAACTCATACAAAAAATAAAAGAACTATCACTGGTTACATAAAATTTTCCTGACTGGTTAAAACTTAACAGTATAAAACATGCATTTTAGAATCTTTAGCTATCAAGTTCAAAAAGTACCAGTGTCTATCTGAAATGATTCCTTTTCAAAGCCAAAGTGTAATCAAAATTAGTTCAAATGTTATAACACATTCTAATGCTAAAAAAACATCCAGTATTATCGAAGTGGAGGTAAATCCCAGAGCTTTTGGGGCATTCTCATGCTGCAAAAGGCTATTTCTCTGGTCCACTCAAAGAAGCATGGGACAGAGTCCGAGGATGAGGCTCAGCTCAGGGAAGGGCAAGGCTGCCATTCCTGGCTCTGACCTCCCCATGAAGCATGGCTACTGTGTCCACAAAAGTAAGATGTGTGAGGATAAAGGCACGCTATTCTGCTAGCTGAAGTGATAGCAAACCACCCCCCACCCTTAAAAGCTCCTTCCCCAAGTAAATAAAAAGGGCAAAAATTTAAAATACACTTATTTACAAGAGTAAGGATTCTGAAATATCAATGTAATCCCTACTTCAAAAAAGGTTAACTAGAGTCATCTGGTCATCTCTGATTACATCTTAATGATGTATACAGATTCAGTTTTTGCTGATTTATCATTAGATACTTCTAGTCAAAATATTAACTTTATTCCCAAATATCTTAAACCACTAGTATGACTGCAGTGTATTACCTCCCAGAGTTACTGGAAGAGGGAAAAAAATAGATGTTCAAGCAGCAGGCAACAATTATGGCCCTTTCACACAGTGGCATCTGAGTGGCTACTGAGAGTCCAGGAATAATTTAAAAACAAGAAAATTCATGCATTTTAGTGAATATGCCATAATCTTCACAGCTGAAATTTCCTTAGACATTGCACTTTCTTTGTAGGCGAATCCTGATTCCTCTTAATGTCATGGTGAGTCAGGACTTGGACTAGCAGCCTTCTTTTTCTTCTTCTTACTGTGTTTCTTATGCTTCTTTTTCTTTTTTGTTTTTTCCTGAAAAGATAGCTCCATGTTAGATATAGCTCCATGAAAACATGCAAATTAAAAACAACTTCACCATGAGACCTCTAAGTTACTATGCAGTCATTTCAAACAATCTACACAAACAAGTAAGTTACTCAAAACCTTTCTCAAAAAGTTTCAATAATACTGTATGAGGACTAAGAAAGTACTTACCAATTTTCAAAAGATAAGGAAAAACTCGATGTCAGCAGCACATTAATGTAGCTTCTAACAACATTTCCTATAGGAAATAAATTCTCAACTGCTAAACTTTCTGTTATCTGGCTTTTAAAGCTGTAATAATTGTAGTTACAAGGAAATGTCACATCGCAGTAAAACAATTATAAAATGGTAGCATTCAAAGGAAAAATATACTAAACCTATTTTTAAGTGAAAAGGAACAGATATTATGTACTGCTTAGGCTGGCAGGACTACCTCATTAACAACTAACTGGTACAAAATACTGATGCAAAGTTGAAAAGTCTATTTAGCACTTGATTTTTAGAGGAAAAGGCCATTGTAAAAGTAGTCATATTGTGACTAGACAGAGGAAGCTAAATAAAATTTTGCTACACCCTGACTTTCTGATGTAAAAGAGAAAGGCAGACCTTTTAGAAATGGCTATGTGGAAATGGGGTATCAAGTAATACACTAGTGTTGATATTCAGGAGAAGAAGGTAAAAAGGGAAGAGGCACACAGAGGTGGCAAAAGCAAAGCTTCCAGTCCATCTGCTAATCCAGGAGAACTTTCCACCCCTTGCCCCCACTAAGGCCTTTACTCCTCTGTGGCTCTTAAAACAACTTTCATTGTTCTTCTCATTACAAGTCCAAGTACACAAGGACTGTTACAAGAGTCCAAATCTTACATTTGGACTTCTGAAGGTAAGTTTTGGGTACAGGTTACTTTTTCACAAAAGGACTGTTGGCCACTCTGTTCTTAAACACCTTTCTTCTTGGCTTCCAGGACACCTCATTGCTGCTTTTCTTCTATCACAAGACCTCAGTTCCTTTGCTGGTTCTTCCTCTGCTCAACTTTTGTGGGCTTCCTTCTTCTCCAATCACAGGCCTTAAATACCACTTACAAACCAATCTTTATATCCAGCTCTAGGCTCTGAAGACTGCAAGTGCCTCATTAACAGCTCTACCATGCATATTTAAAACTACCATTAAAAATGCCTAATTTTTCACTCAAGATCCTTTCTCAACCATTTTAGTAAATGGTACCACTAATTAACTCATCATTTTAGTTAAGCCAAGAATCTAAGCTTCTTTGACTCTACTCTTTCAACTCCACTCTCCACCCCTGAAGCACCAAGCAAGTCCTACCACCTAAGTCCAAAACATATCTCGAATCTACCAGGCCAATCCATCTCCACAACCATCACTGCAATACAAATAATAGCATTTCTCATTTATCTCAACTCATCACCTCCATCAAATATTTTAAAAAGGTGATATTGACTCAGGCCACCTGTTTGTTTCGGTAAAAGCCCGGTGTGCTGTCACAGGGCCTCTACGTCCTTTCCAACCTCACTGCACGTGCTTCCTATCTGTCTTCTACGGAGGAGCCAGGCCTACTTTTTTCATTTCTTCAAATGTACCAAGCTCACTCCCACCACAGGTCTTGGGCTCTTCTCTTTGTCTCGGACAGTCTTCCTTTCATCTACTCGTCGGCTCTTTTTTGTGAATCAGATTTCAGCTGAATTTTACTTCCTTAAAGAGGCCTTCCCTCCCTTAGTCAGCCTCTCATTTATCACCCTCTTATCTATCTTGAACTCCATTCTAACAGCTCTAACCAAGACAGAACCGTGCCTGCAGAGAGAAGCTTAATAAATACTTGGAACTGAATGCATGTAACAGTGAAGTATGCAAATACAAATTACAATTATCCCAAATTAATTAACTTTACGTCTTAATAATCTAACCAAAGATGAAAGCAGTCTTCACCCAAATTATTTTCACACTCAGAAAAAAAGTCTCTTAAATGTTTCCCTGATCTTGGAGCATATAAAATGTTACGCATCATACATTACCAGGTGAACTTTCTTTTCAGAGGACTCTCATTTTAAGAGCTAAAGACATTTTGAGGAGGGGGTAGTTACTTTCAAACCTACAAATGATGCTGTTCACTTTTCTTTTACTTCTCCCTAAGAAAATGCCTTCAAGGCCACAGCCCGTACGTATGTGAGTGCTCCTAAATTAGTCTGGTGATATGACCTCCATTTCTCTTTGGTAATTTGTTATATACTTTCTCTAGGCTGGTCTGCCTCTCAATGGATACCAGGTCCATTTTCCTTATTCTCTTCAGTAGAGCTGGCTTTAGAAATGACAAGAATCATCTTTATTAATGAATCATTTATGATGTCACATTCCTGCTAATTTTTCACTGAAGCTTCTGCTTCAAGAGCTTTTTTGTGTTAGTATCAGGTTTGGTAGATCTGGGAATAACTACTCTTGAAGATGGAGGGAATCACCATACTTTAGTTTCACATTTCCTAGTATTGTTTAAGGAAGTCAAACAAAAGTTTAAGCTTACAGTTTTAACAGTGAAATACTGAAATGCTACCAGGCTATGCTTCCTTTTATTTTGAGCCAATTTTAACTTTCTCCAACACATTAAGTGAAGCTGCTGAACACCACATCTTTCTCAATAAATACTTAGTTCTAGTAAATGCAATCATGCTTTATCATGACGTTTATACTAAATAAAACAGCTATACTGTTATCACGTAAAAACATAAGCGATACTTGCTGTTGTTTTTTCTCGTTCTTCACTGCTTTTCTTCTTTTTTGGTCGTACCTACAGAATTAAAATTTTTGTGGAGAAATGTTAAATATGTAACCTATATCCAAGGCAATTTTTTTTCATTCACTAATATAACTTGCATCTTTAAAATTTTTATGTAAAAAACTTGTTTTTGACAATGAAATAACATTTTAAGTTGCTTTGTTGTTCCTTAAACCTATGTTAAATCTCAGGGAGGATTCAGTGAAAAACCTTTCAAGGAAAGTGAAAGGGTTAGTCGCTCAGGTGTGTTTGATTCTTTGCGACCCCATGGACTGTAGCTCACCAGGCACCTCTGTCCATGGGATTCTCCAAGCAAGAATACTGGAGTGGGTTGCCATTCCCTTCTCCAGGGTATCTTCCTGACCCAAGAATCGAACCTGGGTCTCCTATATTGCAGATAGATTCTTTACCACTGAGCCACTCTTTCAGCACCTAAAAACAGCAGTAGAGGTACAGTAGATAAAAAATTTGAGCTATGAAGAAAACAGACTAAGCTCTGAATCCTACCTCTTCTATGTATTACTCTCAGTTGTAGCCTCTTGGTAAAATGTAGGTAAAATCCACCCTCAAGGGAGCAGGCTGGAATATGCTAGGTGTTTTTCTTACCTATGGTGTTGGTAATAAACAGTAGCTTTATACGTGTATATACATATATATAAAAATGTATATAGTATACTTGGTACCAATGAACTGATTAAAATCTTTTTAAGTAACAATTATTACCCCATTAATGTTTTATTTAAATATTTTAAAGTGTGAAACACTGGATTTACATTACATTCAAAGTTTCTAAAGCTGATGTGTATTAATGTTAAATCCAAGTATAACGTTTTATATTAAGAAATACATAATTAATACAACATATTATAATACCGAAGGGCAGAAACTGCCAAAATGTTGAACTGTTTGGTTTGTCTGCTAGGCTACTATATGTTAAATATATGAAAAGTAACTAACAATAGAACAAACAAACTAAAACAGACTAAAGGAACAGAACAAACAAACATTAGAGACTATTAGCTTTCCACAGGGGTGGTAGTTCTCTCCTGCAAACACTTGGAAAATAAAAATATTGTTCCTGGTGGGATTCTTGTCATCACAATGACTGAGTGGGGAGGGCCAGGTAAATACAGGGGAGGGCTGTCATGCAATAGGATAGCCCTGACGTCAATTTATAATAGCTTGCTTGACATTCATATAATGGACCCAATTATAAAAAGTAAAAAATCCTAAAAGATGCTGCAGTTTAAGTGTTGCACTCAATATGCCAACAAATTTGGAAAACTCAGCAGTGGCTACGGGACTGGAAAAGATCAGTTTTCATTCCAGTTCCAAAGAGGGCAATTCCAAAGAATGCTCAAACTACGGCAAAATTGTGCTCATTTCACATGCTAGCAGGGTTATGCTCAAAATCCTTCGAGCTAGGCTTCAGTAGTATGTGAACCGAGAACTTCCAGATAGACAAGCTGGATTTAGAAAAGGCAGAAGAACCACATATCAAATTGCCAACATCCACCGGCTCACAGAAAAAGAAAGGGAATTCCAGAAAAAAATCTGCTTCTGCTTCAATGACTACACACTAAAGCCTTTGACCATGCGGATCACAGCAAACGCTGCAAAATTCTAAAAGAGATAGCAATACCAGACCACCTGACCTGCTTTCTGAGAAACCTGTATGCAGGTCAAGAAGCAACAGTTAGAACTGGACATCGAACAATAAACTGGTTCAAAATTGGGAAAGGAGTATATTCAGGGTGTATACTGTCACCCTATTTATCTAACTTATATGCAGAGTACATCATGCTTGAAATGCCAGGCTGGATGAATCACAGGCTGAAATCAATATGGCTGAGAGAAGTATCAATAACCTCATATGCAGATAACACCACCCTAATGGCAAAAAGCGAAGAGGAACTAAAAAGCCTCTTGATGACGGTGAAAGAAGAGAGTGAACAAGCTGGCTTAAAACTCTCCGTTCAAAAAACTAAGACCATGGCCTCCAGTCTCATTACTTCATTGCCATGGGCAGAGTTCATGGCAAATACATGGGGAAAAATGGTGACTGCAACCACAAGATTAAAAGACGCTTGCCCCTTGGAAGGAAAGCAATGACAAACCTAGACAGTGTATTAAAAAGCAGAAACATTACTTTGCCAACAAAGTCCATGTAGTCAAAGCTGTGGTTTTTCCAATAGTCACACATATGGATGTGAGTTGGACCATAATGAAGGCTGAGCACCTAAGAATTGATGCTTTCAAACTGTGGTTTTGGAGAAGACTTTTTGAGAGTTCCTTGGACAGCAGAGAGATCAAACTAATCAATCTGCAAGGAAATCAACCCTGAACACTCATTGAAGGACTGATGCTAAAGCTGAACTTGGCCACCTGTTGTGAACAGCCGACTCACTGGAAAAGACCCTGATGCTGGGGAAGATTGAGGGCAGGAAGAGAAGGGGACGACAGAGGATGAGATGGCTGGATGGCATCATTGACTCAGTGCACAAGAGCATGAGCAAATTTCAGAAGATAGTGAAGGAAGATTGGTGTGCTGCAGTCCACGGGGTCGCAGAGTCAGACATGACTGAGTGACTGAACAAGTTTAGTAAACTATGAACACAAAGTATTTTGTACTGGGTTTTAACATAAGGTTGGCCCTCCATATCCATGGGTTCAGCACCCATGGATTCAATCAACCACAGATCAAAAATATTTGGGAAGGGGATTCCCTGGCGGCTCAGTGGTAAAGAATCCACCTGCAATACCAGAGATGCAGGTTCAATCCCTGCATCCGGGAAGATCCCACAAGCCGCGGATCACTGTGCCCACGCGTCCCAACTACTGGGCCCAGGGGCACCGACTACCGAGCCCACACGCCACAACTACTGAAGCCCTGGCACTCTAGGGCCCATGCTCCGCAGGAGAAGCCGCTGCAGTGAGAAGCTTGCATGGAGCAACTAGAGAATAGCCCTGCTCACTGCAACGAGAGAAAAGCCCACCCAGCAATGAAGATTCAGCACAGCCAGAAGTAAACAAACAAAATTTTTTTTTTAAATTTTGGGAAAAAAATGGCAGAAGGTTTCAAAAAGCAAAACTTGAACTGGCCACATGCCAACAACTATTTATACAGCATTTACATTGTATTAGGTATTATATGTACTCTACAGATAACTTAAAGGTATATGGGAGGATGTGCAGAGGTTATACATAAGTATTTACTATGCCATTTTATGTAAGAGACAACAGCTGCGGACTTTTACATCCACAGGGGTCCTGGAACAAACTCCCTGCAGACATGGAAGAATGACAGGATAGTAAATGTCCTACAAGAGCAATACCATGTAAATAGAAGGAAGACTATATTTTGTTTCACTCGGAGCTTTACTGGGAATTGTCTACCATTTTCGAAAATGTCACCGATGACAATGCTATTTTATGGCTTTTTAAGGGAATAGGTCAATTTGCCTGCTATAGCCTGAATTTTGCTGCAGCTCAATATTTTATGTCTTCTAGTGTTATTATGCTCAAATACTTATATACCGAAATATAATTTTATAAAATTATATATTATTTTCTTCTATTCATTTTTATTTCTCTAGGGGATACTATAAATAATATAAAAATCTGTACAGGTAAGCTATATTACCTACAAATTTCATTAAACGAATAGTATGAAATATTGCTACATAAATTGCTATAAAATTGCTACAGGTTTTATTTTTCAAACAAGGAATTCAAGTCTAAGAAGAGGATATCAAAGGTTTATACTACATACAACCTAAAATGAACTAAGAACAGACTCTAATTCCAACGCAGTACAAAATGTAAGACATGGCCATTATAGCTAAAAAGGGCAGTCTAGATTACCTAATCGTAGTCCCTCATTTTATGGATAGGAAAACTGAGGTCCTGTCAACATTTCTGCTTTACCTTATCATCCTTCTGCTTCCTAAAGAGCAGCTCAAAACCAAAAACATGGGAATGCTGGGTTTTAATGTGCTACATACGGTATTTTTCATGTCATCAAAATGGTAGTAAAATTTAAAGAAAATACTAGAGTAAAAATAAAAGTTCTCAGATTGGAAAGGTATGTGGGAATATAATTATCAAAATAAAAACTGTATTACTATCTTCTGTAAAAATACAGAATTTATTCTTAAGTGGCATTTCTTTAACATGTTAGAAAAGTGAGTCAAATACTTACGAAAAATTATTTTTTAATAATTCACATTAAGTCAAATAACTAGATATTTTAAAGTAAAGAAAATGGATTTAATTATATACTTACCTCCTCAGTATACTCTGATTCTGACTCTGACTCAGATGATAATGGTTTATCTTCTGGATACATCTTTCTTTTTTTGCCGAGCCCTTTAATGTCCTATGAAAAATAAATACATGTATGCTGACTCAGATATAATAGTATGCCACAAGAATTTTACATTTCTAAGTTCTACTTAAAAATTTTTCCTATTATCACAAAAACTACCCATTTTCATTTTAGAACTGTCTAAAATTGGTGACAATTATCAGGAATCAGTTTCTAATTCCAATAAAAGTTACTTTTATTAAGTAACTTGACAAGAAATAACTATACATTGACTTAGATGTAATATCCTCTTTATTTTCTCTAATTAAACATGATAGAATCTTAAAGAGTTAATGAAAAAATAGTATAAGATTTGGGTCCTTTGCATTCTAACTCTTTTGTTTCAATCCAGGGTTGGATCAGATAGGCCTAGTGCTATAGAAAAGAATCTAAAAAGATCACTGCACTTTAATGCATTTCAAGTGTTAAATTCACACTAAGAAACAAAACAAAAACCACCCCCCAAACTTAAACCCCCCAAATCCCTAAGCACTTAATGATGAGAAAATGTATAACTCGGGGGAAGAAAAGGAGAGTAAGACTGGGAGAAGGGAGAAGTACTCTGGAAACATCTGAAGCAAAAGTGACAAAACATGAAGATTTATTAAAGCCGCATTCTGGATATGCCAGTTGTCATTTTATATTTTCTATATACTTTACCTGTATGATGAAGTAGTTCATAACAAAAACAAGACCACATAAAGGAAAAAATGCTCACCACCTTATCTTAGACAGAAAAAAATGACCATTTTTTCTACAGCATGAACTCGATTTTGAAGATGTAAACAAGAAAATAAACTAAAAGTGATGATACACGTTAGATTATAGGTGATTTGTTTCTGTACACAGCTTTATTATTTGGTAGAAATAATTCATTATAAGAAAATGCACCCAAATCTCACTATAGGGATTTTGGGAAACATCTTTGTGTGTACGTATGCCTTTATCTAAATATCTGTTTATGTAACCCACTCTTCTCACCCAACAGTATCTTTCCATGCCAATTACACCATCATTTTTGACCATTTTTGATATACACTGAAAATATGTATCACTGAAAGTATATCCCACAATTACTTAACCCATCTCCTTCTGGAGGGCAGGCATATAGGTTTTTGCTATTAAAGTTGAAACAGAGAAAAGGGTATGTGAGGGCAAAATCTTTGTTTAACAATAAAGACTAAACCAAAAACCAAAATAGCCTTCATCCAAATGATTGTCTCCCTCTCCCACAGCCCTCAAAATTGTTTATCTGTTCATCAATCACACCTCACCAAAAAGCCTCTTCATCAGATTCTTTCATCAGTCATAGCAGTTTCAGATTATTAGAATATAGTTCATATTTTCTTTAAGAATTGCCTAAACATGTTTTTTGGGTTTCCCAGGTGGCACAGTGGTAAAGAATCTACCTTGCCAATGGAGGAGACACAAGAGATAGTTTCAATCCTTAGGTCAGAAAGATTCCCTGGAGGAGGAAATGGCAATCCACTCCAGTATTCTTGCCTGGAAAAAGCACTGGACAGAGGAGCCTGGCAGACTGCAGTCCACGGGGCTGCAGAATCGGACACAACTAAGCGCGCGCGTGCACACACACACACACACACGTGTTTTGCCTATGTTTATGTGTGTGAGGTATTCTCTCTCCTTAATTACTGAAGATCAAGTTTTTTGTCTTACATATTCCTAGTAGTTTTTCTTAGTCTAATCATATGTATTTAAACTTTGTTCGTAGCTTAAATGTCTTTTTGCCATTCAAAATTTGAATTATATGGTCAAAAGTTCCTGCGTTTTGAGGCAAAGGCCCGTCTCACTCTGATGTTATATTCACCCATGTCTTTCTCTAGCTATATTTTCATACATTTCTGACTTATCTGGGAATTTATTTTACCTTAAGGAGTGTTAAACTTAAAATTTTTCAAATGGTTAGTCACTTTGGCCCAAGAAATGCCACCTCTGGCATATATTAAATTCCACAAATATTTACCAATTTTTACCTGGACTCTACAATGTTCCATTGTTTTTTTCTATTCCTGTACCATACCACATTGCTTTAATCAAAGTATATGAAAAATGTTTCAACTTCTAGCAGGGCAAGTCACACCCAGAAATTTTATTAAATTTTCATGTATTTCTGAATAGATGTGTATAGTTTTCTTTAAATTAGTCTGGCTCACTTCCTTAAGATTTTCCTATATATTTTTTGTAAATATTATAAATGAAATATATTTTTCCATTATATTTTCTAATTAGGTATTGTATTGCCAAGCACTTTTGGAACAATTTAAAATAAAAATGGAGCTAAAAATAATGATTGATATATATGACTGAAAATTAAAACATTGTAAGATTATAACAGACATCTTAAATAAGATTAAGAGAAACCGTAGACTTCTCTTAAGAGATGTTAACTATGTGTCTGAAAGATCAGCAATCAAGGCATATAACTCTTATCAACTGGAAAGATTAAAATCAAGCAGAAAAATGGGCCAAGACCATGAAGAGGCAATCCACAGAGAAAGAAATCTGCTTGGCTAATAAATGAAGTGGCTCAGACATCTCTACACATTAAACTAGCAAAAAAGGAGGTCTCAGCAGCGTGGTATGTATGTATGAGGGGCAAGGTTACTATCATATATTACTAGTGGGAATGTAAATTAGAAAATAAGCACTCTGGTGAGTAAAATGCAGACAGGTTAAGTGTTACTAACATGTTCCCTGGACCCAGAAACTATAGGCCCAGGCCTACCTTAGACAATCAATGAAAAGCTAAGGAAAAGGAGAAATGGGTAACAAATGGCCACTGCAGCACTGTTTCCACTACTGAAGGGAGAAAACCCCCTAGACGTCCACCAACAAAAGAACGGAAATAGGAACTGTGGTGCGTTAGAATAATGGAATATTAGAAGCAGAAGAAACAAACGAGAGTATCGAGAAGGAAATACGTCAACAGCAATGTTGTGTGAAAAAGCAAGTTTCAGAAGAAAACACAGTGACACACGGATACCATTTTGAAAATATGTGTGAACACACACTTATATAAAGGTGGATGGGAAGGATACACAGTAATTTCCAAAACAGCTCCCTATAGTGAAGGAGAGTGTGACAAAGACGCCAATAAAACAAGACAGGAAAAAATGTAAACCATTTGTTAATTCTGCTGGGTATGTATATGTGTTATTTATTACATGTGTATGTATTACTCTATATTTTGTATATTTCAAAGTACTTCAAAATCATAGTGCAGATGTTTTGTTAGTTATTTCATGTTTGTAAACTGCCAGTTTTCAGTTTTACATTTTTTTTAAACACATGAAAGTAACCGCTTATTATTTTATAATGGTTTTGAAAATCAGGAATTTCTGTTGTAATTATATCACACCCTATTGGAACTATGAAAATAATTACACAGTTTCCTTCCTTTGACCAGTTAATATGGCAAGTATATTAATAAATTTTATATCCTTGAATCCTTGGAATTAATGAAACCAACTCTGTCAATATGCTTTATTTTTTAGTGTATTTCTTTGCAAACTGAAAAAAAAAAGAAACCTCTTTTACATATATACCCAAGAGAAAACATTATAGACTAAGGGAAAGAAGCCAGTCACAAAAGGTCATACACAGTACAGTTGCTTTTATATGATACAGCCAGAACACATAAATCCATAGAGACATAAAGCAGACTGGAGGCTAACACACGATGAGGAGAGAGAAAGAAATTGAGTACTTAATGAGCATGGGCATTTTTAATGGAATTACGAAAAAGTCTTCAAACTAAAGAGCAGATCAGTGCCCAACATTGTACATAAACTGTCACCAAATTATAGTTTAAAGATGGTTCACAGCATACTATGTCAATTTCACCTCAATGTTTGTTGTTCTTCAGTCACTAAGTTGTGTCCGACTCTTTGCGACCCCATGAAGTGCAGCACATCAGGCCTCCCTGCCCCTCGCCATCTCCCAGAATTTGCCCAACTTCATGTCCAGTGGAATGATATAAAAAGACTGAATAAAATTTGGTGACACTGCTATTTAGTTTTATTAGTAATGCTTTCTTCAGGCTTTTATTTTTAATAATCAGAAAGACTGCATATGTGTTCAGTTGCTAAATTGTGTTTGACTCTTTGTGACACCATGGATTGTAGCCTGCCAGCCTCCTCTGTCTATGGGATTTCCCAGGCAAGAACGCTGGAGTGGGTTTCTATTTCCTTCTCCAGGGAATCAGAAAGACTAGAAATTATAAATTAGACACTTAGATAGGCAAAAATTTAGCATTAAGCATAGATAAGCTATAAATGAAGACAAAACATCTACTTACAATAGAAACAACATTTTTCAAATTATCTATGGTATACTTAATTTGAAACAGAAATCCATGTTCTTCCATTAAAAGGACCTTCTTTAAAATGAAGTGAGGAAACAAATGGAATGTTTAAAACTTCATTATTTCAATTTTGAGATAATACATTACACCTACACAAATTCTCTGCAGGAATACTCTTCTGATCTTTTACCTTCAATAACGAACCCAATAAGCAAAAAAAATCTCTTAAGTTAAAAAGGGAATGCTTTATTGTTAATTTCTTGAAGCAATTCTTAAAGGAAATGAAGTATATTAAATTAAAACAATGTAGGGATTTCCCTGGTGGCTCAGCAGGAAGAATACACCTGTCAGTGCGAGGGACACAGGTTCAGTCCCTGGTCCGGGAAGATTCCACATGCCACAGAGCAACTAAGCCCATGTACTCTAACTACTGAGCCTGTGTGCCCCAACTACTGAAGCGCGCACGCCTCAGAGCCTGTAACAAGTGAAGCCATGGCAACGAGAAGTCCATGCACTGCAACCAAGAGTAGCTTCCACTTGCTGCAACTAGAAAGTCCACACAACGGAATGAAGACCCAGCGCAGTTAAAAATGAATAAATAATATTAAAAATATACATATAAATATAAAAAAGGCAACATAAAATATAAATTACCTTTTCTTTCTCAGTTGCATCTTTTGACTTCTTTTTCTTTTTTAAACCATCCTAAACAAACATATATGTATATTAATTTTAAATGTGAAAGAGAGCATTATACCATAATTAACAAAAATATAAAAAAGGTGATTATGATTGAAAGAAATTTACTTCCAGGCAAGAATTTCTACTTTTGAATCCCTCTGAGCTAGCTATTAACCTCTCTGAGCCTTCATTATCCATAAAATGGGATAAATATCTACTTCATAGAGTTGGGAGAGGACTGAGTTAAAAGTCAAGTGCTTAGAACTAGGCCTAATACATAGCAGCCACTCAATAAATGTTAGCTATCAGTATCATTAAACTGGTTCTTCTGCTTTAAAAACAAAACTACCATCTACTGAGTACTTTCTAGACACCAGGCATTTTATCAGAAGAAATCTCATTTAGTGGTTTTGTTCTCCTTGACCCCTAGGGCAGTGCTTGTCAAACTGTGAAACACCACGTCAGAATCATAGAGACTGTTTGTTAAAAATGTAGAGTTCTGATCCTAATCAGCTTCACTAAATCAGACTGTGGCGATGGGGCCCAGAAATCTACATTTTTAGTATAACCTGCATGTATTTCTTTGACCACTTAACTGTACCTGATAATGCTGGATAGTACAGAACAGATGAGGTATAGTACCATAAAAAGGACACTGGATCAGATATCAGAAAACAGATCAACTTCCAATTCTATTACTATTTGTATGAATTTAAGCAAGATGTTTTTTATCTGCACTATAAATTCTTTATGAAGATGGGAAAAACAGTGTCAGCCATGTTTATCATAAAGCTACCATGAAAATTTTGAGACACAGAGACCTATATGTCAGAACATGTAGAGGACAATTAAATGCCCTATGTACAATATTAAGCGTATCAATTAAGTGGCACAGAGCATCAAAGTACAAAAACCAGTATCACATTTCAATACTGAGAGCTATTTAAGATAGGAAGAACTCAAAGAAAAACTGAATTAAATGTCTGCTACCCAAAACACTGCTCATTTAAACAGTTTTACCTTATTGTCTGATTCAGTTTCTGACATGGAACTTTCAGAAGACTTATGTGAACGACTCTTCTTTTTCTTTTTCCTTTTTCCTTGTCTCTTATCCTACATGAAACATAAATAATTTGCTTTGTTTCGTTGCATATATTTGTTGCATTTAATTGACATCAAAACTTTATCAATGAACAAAACTTAATGAGAATATCAGCTTGTAAATACGTTTTATTTAAAAATTAATATTTAAAATATACATCACTTTTTTAAAAAGTGAAAAAACATTAAGTGATTTGAGTCACATATAATTCTTAGCTAAAATGGACTTTGATTTTTAAATCCATTTCTTCTACTAATATTCTTAAATGAAGAAGACAAATTTAGGAATCTAAAAAATACATGTACTAATATTTAAGTATCTAGTTATTTATTCATGTCAGTGTTCTCAGAGATAATCAAAACTTGGAAGTAAACATTTCCAACAGATTCTTCATAATAGGTTTCCCCTTGTTAGGAAAGATATCAGAGATGCTACTTCATGTATTTCATATTTCATCACGAGAGCAAACATTACCTCATCTTCAGAATCTGAAGAGCTGCTGGAAGAATCAGAGCTTGATGAAGAAGAAGATGAATACTTGACCAAGCACAAAACAATTAAAGCTTGTGAGATGCAGGAACTTTTCTTTACTAAGTCTCTCAAATACTTAATGAGATCAATCTAGTTTCTGAGAAATGGATGCCATATGACTTAAATATTAAATGTCAAATTTCACACACCCGCCCCCCCTCCACAGTAACAAAAGGCATGGTCAATTTTCCCTCTTTATTGGGGTGAAGGAGTCACTAGGTTATAAGGTCAGTACTTTCCTTTTATTATCATTAACAGAACAAACCCACCCATAACTACCAAAGGACCTCCAGACTCTGACTTTGAGTTAGCATACAGATTGTATCAATTACTCTTACTTTTTGTTTTGTAGGCTCTTGATTATAATATTTAGAAAAATGGAAAACTTTTGCTCACCCTACCAGATTTCTTCTTTTCTTTTTTCTTTCTCTAAAAGCAAACAAATACAAGTACAAATCTAAATAAGGTAGTGTTCTCCAGTGGACCTATTAACAGCAGTACACAGAGTTATTATGTAAACCCCACTCTGAGACTAAGAGTAGCAATAAAATAAAAATGGCATTACCTGTCTTTTTTTGGATGAGCTCTCACTTCCACTTAACAATTTCTCCCTGTGTTTTTCTAGTTCTTTCTTCCAGTTCTGCAGAAAAATCATAAACACATCAGAAATCAACTCTCCCCTCCTAACGGATCTGTGTTGCTGTCCTCTGTTGTTCAGTCGCTAAGCTGTGTCCGACTCTGCGACCCCGTGACTGCAGCACGCCAGGCTTCCCTGTCCTTTATTATTTCCGAGCTGGCTCAAACTCATGTCCATTGAGCCAGTGATGCCATCCAACCATCTCATCCTCTGTCGCCCCCTTCTCCTTTTATACTGAAATGTACAGACAACTATTTCCTTCCTTCCATCCTCTATCTTGCTCCCATCTCAGCCTCTAATTATAGTCAAAAGATGCTGCAGGTTTAAGGATCCTTTTCCCTGTCACCAAAGGAGCCTCTAACGAGCTCCTTTCAAAGAGGATATTATGAGGTAGAAATTCCACACTGTATACTGAAAGGAGTAGGTTGTTATTACTAAAACTGAGAACTTTTATCTTTTTAAGAAAGGTGGTTAAATTCTGTTTCTAGACAATAAAAGTTCAATTAATCTATACTGTGGCTGAAATACTACATGTAGATTTATAACCAAAATAAGCAAACATCATTGTGGAAATTCGAAGTAAGATGGGGGCCTGGGAACTAGGGGAGAGAAAGGAAGAACCTAACATTTAGAAAACTTTTAAAAAGATTATTTAAATTACTCTAAGATGGTTTTTCTCTATTTCATTTTTAAAGAAATCAAATACTTAAATACAAACCATATTCAATTTAACAAAAATACTTCTAAAATACATAGCCCCCTTAAAGAGCTAGGCCCAAAATCTTGGCTTATTAAAAATTATCTCATTTTTTTTTATTTTTAAGAAAAAATATTAGTCTCTTTTTCTAAAGGCACAATTTACAAACCTCATTCATTTTTTCTTCAAATTCAGCCAGTGCCTTGGAGCCTTTCTTTTTCTTTTCTAGTTGTTCTTTCAGTTCTTCCCTTAAAAAATAGAATGTACAATAAATTTTCAAGCAATTCAAATTAGAGATGGATGCTGACAAACAAAAATTTCATAATTTTTTAATATCTTAGTAAGCCTCCATTCCAGCTCGTGTTGCTACATTTAAAATTTCTTTGCTCACGTCCTTGTATATTAATTATTATAATAAATCCAATCAGATAACATAATCATTTCTCTCCAGAATATGGGTTTATAAGAACTAATGTCTTTATATAAATTTATATTTATTTAAATTTAGATATCTATAAGTTTTTATAAACTAATATTTATAAGAACTAATAATAAACACCAAACATTTGAACACTTTCATACAATAGGTAAGGGCTTCCTAGGTGGCTCAGTGGTAAAGAATCTGCCTGTCAATACAGGAGTCACAGGTTCAATCCCTGGGTTGGGAAGATGCCCTGGAGGAAATGGTAAGCCACTGCAGTGTTCCTGCATGGAGACTCCCACGGACAGAGGAGCCTGGTGGGCTATAGTCTATGGGGTCACAGGGAGTTGGAAATGACTCAGCAAGTGAGTGCACATGCCCATAACAGGTACTGTTTTAAATACATCTTCCTTTCATCCTCAACAATAATCCCGTGAGGAAAGGTAGCTTTATTACTCCCATTATATAGGAAAGAAAGAGGCTGCAGCTTAGGGAAGGTCACAAAGCTGGTAGTTGCACTGTTAGGGTGAGTTAAGGCCTCTATGACTGAACTACTATAGTCCACTACTAAATCACCCACTTTATAATGTACCTGCTTACAAGAGTGGCCCTGGCTGGTATCTGGGAACTTAGATTTTGGCACCATCCCTGGTAAGAGTGCTCACTATGCCTATCTATACACACACAGTAGTTTATATGAACATCTGCATTCCTTCTGGAAGTCTGCAATTTTGGCAGCTGATAGGCAGAGGCTGATCAATGTCCAATAAAAAAGCTGGACATACTGAATCACACGAGTTGGCCACATCTCACACGTGTTATCGCAACTCACTGCTGGGGGAGTTAAAGGCAGCATCCTGTATGACTCCGCAGAAGCAGTGCTAGACGCTACCCCAATCTCCCTCGGACTTCTCCCCGCGCACCTTTCTCCTCTGCTGACTGCCTGGTATCTTTCCACTATAATAAATCTTGCCCATGAGCACAACTATCTGTGAATCCTGCTAGCAATTACCTACCCCGAGGGTTGTCTTGGCGATGGTTGACCACATGTGTGATTCACTAACTTAGAAACTTCCCCTTTCCCTTCTCAAAAGAAAAAAAAAAGTATTCATCCCTTCACCCCAATCTTAAAGATAAAATACACTTTGTTTTGTGATAATTTATTTCCCTGTATGCTGCAACAATAAACAATGGCACTGATGAAGGGGCAGACAAAGCCTGCTTCCTATTTAACTCAAAGGAAGGATTCCTTGTTGTGTGTAAGCAAAAGTTTCAACTCTAGCTGCCCAGCTCTTGGGGGCCCTTAGAAAGAATAAAAAGCTAACAGCTCTGAATCTTCTGTCACTTCAGGAGTATGGATATTTAGTAATAAGACATACTGAAAAATAATAACGTTAGAGCTATGACACTTTATTTACGAAAGATCAGAGCCACTCAACGAGGGCAAAAAAAAACACAAACTTTAACACACAACTTAGACAATGGGAAATCCTAACACACTGTAAAGCCAGCAGATAAAACCAAAAACAAGGCCTAACATTTTCTTTCTCAACACTTAAAGTTACACCTCAAAGAAAGGTTAAATTATTCAAACCTACCATTTTAAACAGCTTGCAATATAGCAAGGTTAAGGTCTCTTTTAGGAGACAGAGCTGATTTTGGTATGAAAGATTCTCTGGCAGTGCTTTAGCTTTAGCTGTACTAGGTGGTGGGTTCCTAAATGCTTGCTTTACATTCATGCATGTGTTTTACACATTCAAAAGTATGCACATATTAAATACTACTTCAAACAACCATGTATCTAGCAACTACTTGGTAATCAGTAGAAGCTGTAAAATGACCTTTAAAACATTTACGAAAACCTTATATATATTTATATAGGTAAATTGCTTCACAAATACCAGGTAGGCCTTGGTCGATTCAAATAATCTTGGATCGTTGGACCTGAAGACTGGATTGGACCCCTTGATCTGGCCATTGCTATTGGGTTCATATAGGCCTTGAGGGAAAAAAACAAAAATTAACTCCATTAAAATAATCATTTTCTTACTCATAAAGCAATCTTTACTATAAACGCATACTAGGTCAAACTATGCCAAAGAACTGAGTTCAACCTCCCACACAGTTGCACTCATTTCACACACTAGCAAAATAATGCTCAAAATCAGTCAAGCAAGGCGTCAACAGAACGGAGAACTTCCAGATGTACAAGTTGGATTTAGAAAAAGCATAGGAATAGGACATCAAATTGCCAACATCTGCTGGATCACAGAAAAAACTAGAGAATTCCAGAAGAACATCTACTTCTGCTTCATTGACTATGCTAAAGCCTTTGACTATGTAGGTAACAGTCAAAGTGTAGATTCTACAAACTACTGGAAGATTAGTAAAGAGATGGGAATACCAGACCATCTTACCTGCCTCCTGGGAAACCTGTATGCAGGTCAAGAAGCAACGGTTAGAACTGGACATGGAACAACTGACTGGTTCAAAATTGGGAAAGAAGAAGGTCAAGGCTGCTTACTGTCACCCTGCTTATTTAACTTATATGCAGAATACATCATGAGAAATGCTGGGCTGGATGAAGCAAAAGCTGGAATCAAGATTGCTGGGAGAAATATCAGTAACCTCAGATATGCAGATGACACCACCCTTACGGCAGAAAGTGAAGAAGAACTAAAGAGCCTCTTGAGGAAGGTGAAAGAGGAGAGAGAAAAAGCTGCCTTAAAACTCAACATTCAGAAAATGAAGACCATGGCACCTGGTCCCATCACTTCATGGCAAATGCATGGAGGAAATATGGAAACAGTGACAGATTTCATTTTCTTGGGCTCCAAAATCAATGTGGATGGTGACTGCAGCCATGAAATTAATTAAAAAGACGCTTGCTCCTTTGAAAAACAGCTATGACCAGCCTAGATGGTATATTAGAAAGCAGAGATATTATTTTGCCAACAAAGGTCCATCTAGTCAAACCTATGGTTTTTCCAGTAGTCATGTATGGATGTGAGAGTTGGACTATAAAGAAGGATGAGGGCCAAAGAATTGATACTTTTGAACTGTGGTGTTGGAGAAGACTCTTGAGGGTCCCTTAGACTGAAAGGAGATCCAACCAGTCCATCCTAAAGGAAATCAGTCCTGAATATTCATTGGAAGGACTGGTGCTGAAACTATAGCCCCAATATTTTGGCCACCTGATGTGAAGAACTGACTCATTAGAAAAGACCCCAATTCTGGGAAAGACTGAGGGCAAGAGGAGAAGGGGGCAACAGAGAATGAGATGGCTGGATGACTGACTCAATGGACAAGAGTTTGAGCAGACCAGGGAGATAGTAAAGGACAGGGAAGACTGGTGCGCTGCAGTTCATGGGGTCGCAAAGAGTAGGATACAGCTTAGCAAGTGAACAACATTAAGCCTCAGAGGTTTGGGAGATAAGTAATACCACTATTTCACAGAAAATGTATCTTCACCAGAAATTTGATGAAAATAGTATTGATACCTCTTCTCTTACTCTGAGGTGGCTTTGTAGTACTTTCTCCAAAAGCCCAATAAAGATCTAAGGGGAGTAATACTATCCTCAATGGTAAATGGAGAAACTCGGGTTTCAAAGATGGCAGACCCAACACTAAGTTCACTGTTTATTCTACTTTATCTTTTGTCTCAGGAAATCCTGTGCCATCCTGATGGCAACTTTATACACAGATTGTTAACTATGAAAAATTAAATTATGCAAGGCACCAAAAGAAAAAATAAACAAGAGTCCAGCAAAATTAAAAACATTTGTGCATCAAAGAATACTATCAAAAGACTGAAAAGACAACCCACAGAATGGAAGGAAATATTTGCAAATCATGTATCTGACAAGGGTTAATATGCAGAATGAATAAATCCTACAACTCAACAACAAAAATCCCCAAAATCCCATTCAAAAATGTGCAAAGGACTTTAGACATTTCTTCAAAGAAGATATACAAATGTCCAATATGCACATGAAAAGATGTTCACTGTTAACTTGTCATTGTTGTCGACTCTCTGAAACCCCACGGACTGCAGCATGCCAAGCTCCTCTGTCTTCCCTGATCTCTCGGAGTTTCTAGTCCTGAGGGAAATGCAAATCAAAACAATGAGACACCACCTCACACCAGTTGAATGGCTACTATCAAAAACAGAAAATAAAAAGTGCTGTCAAGGATGTCAAGAAATTGGAACCGTTAAGCACTGCAGGTGAGAATAAAAAATGGTGCGGCTGTTTTGGAAAAGTTTGACAATTCCTCAAAAAGTTAAACATAGAATTGCCATTCTTCAGGATCGAAGAACTGAAAGGAGGGGCTCCAACAGATACATATATACCCATGTTCACAGCAGCGCTATTCACAACAGCCAAAAGGTGGAAACAATCCACACATCCACCCATGGATGAATGGATAAACAGAATGTACTACATACTGGGTTGGGTTTTTACATACCATCTTATGGGAAAATCCAGATAAGCGTTTTGGCCAGTTCAGTACATACAATGGATTATTATTCAGCCTCAGAAAAGAGTGAAATTCTGATACATGCTACAACAGATGAACCTTGGAAGCACACTAAGTGAAATAAAGCAGATACCAAAGGACAAACACAAAAAAGGGAGTTCACCAGGGGCTGAGAGTGGTGTAACAGGGACAAGGCTTCTTGTTTGAGACAATGAAAACCTTCTGGAAATGGATAGTGGTGATAGCGAACACCGTCAATGTACCTAATGCATTATATACTTAAAAATGGTTAAAATGGTGAACTTTATGTTATATGTATTTCTGTACAATAAAACCCCACAAAATTATAATGATATTATGCTCTGCAAACTACAGAAATACATATTTTTATACACTTTGCCCAAAAACATACTGAGACAAAATAAAGCAGACTATTTGTTAATGACAGTGTCTAGCAGACACTGTTTTGTTAGAATTCACATTATAAAAGATACAAAATCTAGTCTTTAATTCAGTCTCAACTTCTTGATCCTATGATTAAGTTTTCCAATTTAATTCAAGTCAACAAATATTTATTAAAAACTCTCACTTTTTATCTCAAATTATGCTTTTAATTATTTAGCTTTTTATAGTACTCATAACAGAAACTGACAAATTCATGTTGTTGTTGTTTAGTTTCTAAGTCATGTCTGAGTCTTTTACCACCCCATGGACCGCAGCCCACCAGGCTCTTCTGTCCATGGCATTTCCCAGGCAAGAATGCTGGAGCGGGTTGCCATTTCCTTCTCCATTTTCTACTCTTTAAATAAAAAAAGAACTTTGGTTGAAAACGACTATCACAAAGATTGATTTTAAGGCCTGAAACTTAGTCCTTAACATTCCAAAAAAAAGTGAAAAGGTACTTTCAGCTATTGCATTTTACTCAAAATCTTTAAAAATGACAAAAATTTCCACCTTCGTAACAAATATAAGTTATAGATTTCTCTGGCAAAGTAAACAA
Source organism: Oreotragus oreotragus (assembly GCA_006410675.1). NCBI lineage: Eukaryota > Metazoa > Chordata > Mammalia > Artiodactyla > Bovidae > Oreotragus > Oreotragus oreotragus. The sequence continues at coordinate 433,098 of SJYX01012381.1, forward strand.
TACACAACCACTATAAACAACACATACCGAGAACTGTTTCCATTCAACTGGATACTGCCTAATTACTTGAGATGAAACAGTTAAAACTTTAATATAATTTTCTTACAGCTAGAGTTGCTAAGGTCAGAGACATTTACAGGACAGGGGCTACATGTGGCTGTCTATGCAATGTTGACGACCGAGGGATAAAAGTCATATTTTTAATATCAAATGTTATGCCCTCAAATATTTCATTCAACTGTCTCTACTGAGATTTTTAATCAGATTTTTAATCTACTGAGTTTAATCACTTGGAAATGACAACCAATAAAGGCCACAACGGAGCAGTTGTTGGCCCAACCAATGACACTGATTATCTTAACAATCAAAAGTATAATGTACCAACTAAGATCATCTCTTTTAAACCAGGAGTACAGTATCTATCACCTTCTTACTTCTTAGGTATCATGGCATAATTTTAGCAGTACTTAATGATAAGCCATTTTAAGTTTGAAGCTGTAAAAACTTTATTTTCAAAGTTATAAGTATATACGTGGATGTTAAAACTATATCACCAAAAGAGGAAAAACTGAAAATACCCAAATAGCCATCAACCTGCGATTCATCAAATGAACTATATTCCCCAAACGAAATACTAGGTTGGTGCAAATGTAACTGCAGTTTTTGCATTGTTTAAATTTTCCGTTTGACATTGGAATACATTCATAGTAAATGTGGTCATGTTATACATCACTTTAACGCACATTTCTCACTTTACGGTTTTTTGCTAATGACTTATTACTTGCTTATTTTATATTTACTTTGGACTATGGAAATGATGTTAGACAAAAAGCAAATTTGAGCGGATTTTCCTGTTAAGAGTTCAAAATGGGCCATAAAGCAGTGGAGACAACTCCCAGTATTAACAACGCATTTGGCCCAAGAACTGCTATTGAAATGTACAAAGCAGTGGTAGTTCGAGAAGTTTTGCAAAGGAAACAAGAAGAGCCTGGAAGATGAGGAGCACAGTGGCCAGTCATCCAGTTTGCAATGACCATCTGAGAGCAATCATCGAAGCTGATCCTCTTACATGAGAAGTTGCCTAAGAACTCAACAGCAACCATTCTATACTTGTTTGGCATTTGAAGTGAACTGGAAAAATGAAAAAGCTCGCCAAGTCAGTACCTCATGAGCTGCCCCCAAATCAAAACAACTGTCATTTTGAAGTGTCGCCTTCTCTTGTTCTATGCAACAATGAACCATTTCTCAGTCAGATTGTGCTGTGCCATGAGAGCTGGGTCTCAGTTACCGGCTCTCTAGTCGCGGTGCGCAGGCTCAGTCGCCCCACGGCAGGTGGGATCCTAGTTCCCTGACCAGGGATCAAACCCACATTCCCTGTACTAGAGGGCAGATTCCCAACCACTGGATCACCAGGGAAGTCCCAAGAACACATTTTTTAATATTACAGCCCATTACCTCGCCGAGTACAGCAGTAGCAGCTACATCACATGCTTGCTTCTGGACAGTCAGGCCTCGTGCTACTGTATGCTACTGTGCGGTACACAGAGCACAACCACCTGAAGAGGATGCACGCACATGGCCACACACGCCAGACAGGCGCGCTAACTTACGTGACCATACATGCGAAAGCAGGTTTGCATCTTTCCAAGTTTGCAACTTGAAGGTTCGTATGCAGAGGACTTAGTATAGCGGCAATTTTTCATTGTAGTTTTAAATAATCTAAACACAACATTTACTATGTTTTATAGCCTTTAAATTTTCTAGCATATATCTTAAAAATTCATTAATATTTTAATGAGTTTTAATGTTTACTGTGAAACTGCATCTTCAAAGTATGTATCATCCTATCTTACTGCTTACTTTTCAGAGGAATATAAAATAGTACATTCATAAGCTAGGAGTCCGTGTCAATCATGGACAAGTTATATCACAATTACATGAGCTATTACTGAGTATGTAATAAGGCTTAACTTTCAAGCTCTTGATAAACTCTATGCCCAGTCTGCATAAGTACATGAAATACCTCCAATAGTTTCTAAATAGCTCCATTATTTATTTCAATTACAGTGGTAATACTTACGAAGTGCATCTTAAAAACTCCTTGCAAAACACCTGATCATGAGACTGTGCTCATAATCATTGAGCAACAGTGCTCCTCTCTATGATGCACAACAAAAAGGTTTTAAAACCAAAAAGTAACCATTTCACAAAAGTAAAGCTCTTTCACTTACCATGCGTAAGCATTGTGAAAAACAATGCTTCTAACATTACCGCATTATACATAGTATATATAATGGCTGAGCATAAATCAAAATAAAGAAATTGTGCAATTTCTTAAAATGTCTATGACTTAATCATTTTGAATACTGTGACCTTTTAAATCAAACACCCATACTTATATGTAACTAGAATTGTCTGTGGCTCCAAACTGCTCCATGAGCTTGGGTAACAGAAAACGGGTTGGTTTTTTGGAAGTCAGGATGGCAAAACGGGCTCAAGGGAATATGTAAGTGGGCAGCTAGGAAAAGAGCAACTTGCAGTGAAGTTGTTGAGGACAAAATGCGCAGAACTTCATTTGTTACTTTGATTACCTATTTTTATCTAGAGGATACATCTGTTTCAGTAAAAACAGAAAAGAACAGGAAAGAAACTTCTGGAAAATAATGGGCACAAAGGGTGACCAGTGGCTCAGACAGTATAAGGAATTTTCTGCAATGTTCGACCCAGGTTTGATCCTTGGGTCTGGAAGATCCTCTGGAGAAGGGAATGGCTACCCACTCCAGTGTTGTTGCCTGGAGAATTCCACGGACAAAGGAGCCTGGCGGGCCACATGGGGTTGCAAAGAGTCGGACACGACTGAGAGACTAACACCTTCATGCTTTACAAATCTCAAAGGTTAAAATATTCAGTGGGGAAAAAAAAGTTGCTTAAGAATGTACAATATCAAAATAAATAAATAAAAAAGAGTGTACAATATTAAGAGGGAACTCTAATCACTGCGGCAGCACATATACTAAAATTGGAACGATACAGAGAAGATTAGCATGGCCCCTGCACAAGGATGACATGCAAATTCGTGAAGCATCCCATATTTTTGGCTCTCCCCGAACTTAAGGAAACTTTGTCATTTCCTCCTCAGAATGTGGACGACCAGCACCTACTTCTGCATGATCAGACAGTTATTCGCAAAGGTCCTATTTCCATGACCAAGAACCCCCTGAGTCTCCCTTGTCAGAAGGAGCTGGTGGGGGCTGTGATGAATCCCAGCGAGGTCTTCTGCTCAGTCCCTGGAAGGCTGTCCCTCCTCAGCTCTACATCTAAATACAAAGTGACAGTTGCTGAAGTCCAGGGGCGGCTGTCCCCGCCTGAGTGCTTAAATGCCTCATTACTGGGAGGTGTTCTCGGAAGAGCCAAGTCTAAAAATGGTGGCTGGTCCTTGCGGGAGAAGTTGGACAAGACTGGGTTGAATCTTCCCGCTGGGAGACGGAAAGTGGCTCACGTCACCCTCCTGACCTCTCTCGTGTAAGGTGAGGCAGTTCATTTGGCTTGGGACTTTGCCTATGTCTGTGAAGCAGAATTTCCTAGTAAATCTGTGGCTGAGTGTTTAACCAGACCTCACCTTGGAGGGCGGAATGAGATAGCAACTAGGAAGAACGTGCTGCTGACTGCACAGCAAGTGTGTAAAGAATTCACAGATCTTCTCAATTAAGATCGAACTCCCAACGGGAACAACCGACCCACCCAGGTCCTGGAGACCAACATTCAGAACTGCTTGTCTCATTTCAGCCTGATTACCCAAGGGTTTGGCAGCCAGGCCATCTGGGCCGCAGTGTCTGCCGTGCAGAGCTACATAAAAGAGGCCCTGATAGTCATAGACAAATCCTACATGAATCCCGGAGACCAGAGTCCAGCCGATTCTAGCAAAACCCTGGAGAAATTGGAGAAGCACAGGAAGTAAAACAAGGGGGTGGTGAACCAAGGGCCAAAGAGTTTGGAAGGAAAAGGACTCGCAGATCATCTAGACCAGGACAGACTGGGCACCCCGCTCACCTGGGGGGCAGGGTTGTTACCCACCTTCCCATGAAAAAAGGCCTTTGTTGATTTCCAGCTCTTCACGTGCCCTCCTGGATTCCTTAGTATTTAGGGAGTGCTGAAGAGTCTCCTTAACTCTGGACAAGATGCTGGAAGTGCTGGTTCTTTACTCATTAAGCTTATGTTTTATTTTTGTGGAACCCCATTCTTCCTTACTCTGGAAGTGGTGCTACAAGTTTTCGAACCTTTTGAATAAATCCCCGGGCTAACAAAAACTCACATTCACTCAGGTGTTGAAAGGTCAAATTGATGGGCTTCAGATCAACAGGAACTTTTAGTGTTGAGGTGAAAGTATTTATATAGTTTTTTCAGCCTCGTCCTGCATACCAATAGGAGGCAAGGATTCTGTCCACCTAGCAACTGGTTACGGGGAAGGCAATGGCACCCCACCCCAGTACTCTTGCCTGGAAAATCCAATGGACGGAGTAGCCTGGTGGGCTGCAGTCCATGGGGTTGCTAACAGTCGGACAGACTGAGCGACTTCACTTTCACTTTTCTCTTTCATGCATTGGAGAAGGAAATGGCAACCCACTCCAGTATTCTTGCCTGGAGAATCCCAGGGATGGGGGAGCCTGGTGGGCTGCCGTCTATGGGGTCACACAGAGTCTGACACGACTGAAGTGACTTAGCAGCAGCAGCAACTGGTTAATAGGTGGCATCTATAACACTTTAAAACCCCTTGTTCAAAGGGGCCCTTCGGGTTTATGAAACTTGAAGAAACAAAGCCTGCTGATGACTTTGTTTTTTCTTTAAAAAAAAAAAAAAAAAAAACTTTGAAAGTTAACTCTTCAAGGAGGAGACTCTTTGAAATGACATATTCTTTTAAGGTACGGAAGCTTTATTTTGCTTATTTATTTCACATCTTAGTGAAACTTGAAAAGGGTAGGCACAGAGTTGTTTTTTTTTTTTTCTGTCTGTCATCCCCCAGTCCCAGAGGAGGCTCTGTATTTTGAGAAACTGAGTTGAGTGTACAGATTTTATTTATGCATAATTTAATGGGGTTTGTAAATACAGGTGCACTTCTTATGACTTTTTGAGAAACGGGATTCGATTTTAATATTAACTTTTAAAGGTGACGGGGTAATCTAAGACATATCTTTAGGTTTTATTCGTATGTACACAGGGTAGTAAGAGTTAAGAGGATCTTCAGCTCCGTTCTTGACTCTGGAAGACTCTTGTTTAATTGAAGCTGTCTGTCCACAAAGCAATAACTTTGTCTCGTTCCTGTTGGGCTGACCCCCCGAAGAGGTACAGTGCGAGGTACAGTGCGTGTGGGTGAAAATGGAGTTTTGGAATTGAACTCCTTGCCTGTAAATGTTCCCTAAATAATTGTTGTGTATGAAACTTGTATAATAAAAAGTATTCTCGATTAAAAAAAAAGAATGTACAATATCAAAATAAATAAACAAGAGTGTACACTATCAAGAGGGAACTCTAATCTTCCAACCCGGGGATCAAACCTAAATTAAGGACCTCAGATGAAAATGATGTGCCAAGGTATGCTCGTTACCCGTAACAAACATACTGCTCAGGTGTGGGAGTTGAAGATAGGGGAGGCAGAGCATGTCTATGGGCAGGGAGCATATGGGAACTCTCTGTACTTTCTGCCCAATTTTGCCTTGAGACCAAAAGAGCTTCAAAAAGGAAAGCCTATTAAAAAAAAAATTTTCAACCTGAAATTTATGGCTTTTTAGAAAGCAATTCTGTCACCTTGAAAACCATGATTTTTATCATCAATGTAAAAAGAAAAAAATGCCATTATTTTCAGATGCAAATGTTCATTTTATTTAAAGTCAAAAGTTATGATGTACTGAACTGAGTTACCAGATGACCCATGGTGTTTTTTTTTGGGAGTCCTAGTTTTAGTAGTTTGGGGGTTTCCCTGGTGGCTCAGAGGGTAAAGAATCTGCCTGCAATGCTGGAGACCTGGGTTCGATCCCTGGGTTGGAAGATCCCCTGGAGAAGGGAATAGCTACCCACTCCAGTATTCTTGCCTGGAGAATTCCACGGACAGAGCAGCCTGATGGGCTACAGTCCATGGGGTTGCAAAGAAGTTGGACATGACTGAGCGACTAACACTTTAACAGTTCCACCTCCTCCACTGCAGCCAGGAGGCTGAATTTATCTATCTCTTAATTTCCTGTTTTCCTTTCTATAATCTTTCAAGCGCATACAAAATGTTACCAGTACTACCTATGCCGAGACACATACCAAGGAATCAGCAGAGCCCAGAGTCGTCAAAATGTTCTAGTAAATGAAACTAACTTGGGAAGTTTTTCACATGCTTTAAAAGAATGTCTAAACACCTTTTGCTAGTAAAACAAAACATCTTAGGCCTTTGCATGAAAACTGTACCCAAGGTCCAGTGATTTCTAAACATTTAAGGCCTAAGGTCATTAAACAGCCAAAACACTCAATACCTGAAGCCTAAGGAAACTCCACGAGAACACCATTTCAACTCTATAAGAATCAATACCATTAGGTCTGATCTACAGAAAGGAAGGCAGGAGAAAAGAACATTCCTCAACCTTGTCATCAAACTTCACCACGGTGGTTCCTAGACATCTTATTATGAAGACTATATAAAACTAAGATTAGAGTTTTGAACATATTAAGTATTTCAGAGAAGTAAAGCTCTTTGAGCACCTCTCTCTCCTCCAAACAGCAAAGGAAATTAATCGCTTAACTTTTAAAAAGCTAGTTCGTTAAATTTAGTACATTAACTTCAACAGCATTTTTTTTTTTTTTTTTGTTGCACATTAAACTCTACCATGGCCAAGCCTAGCAACTGTAACCTAAGCTTATCGCAAATTCCTTATGTGTATGGCCCGTGCAATCTGATTCACAACCTGGGCTTTCCAAACCAAGCTGGTGGACACCTAGAATCTTCCTCCCATCTCTGCCTGTGCAAACGGAGAGCCTCAGAACCTCGAATTTTCATCAGCCATTTCTTACTTTCTGTTATTAGCTACTTCTGTATCTCTTTCATCTCAGTTACAGAGTAACAACTTGCAGACCAAACATTCGCCCGCCCATCTTGCCTTGTGCGGTCTCAACTATTCTGCCAAGTTACGGGCTGCACTGATCCCACTTTACAGATGAAAACAGCGACGTATTCTGGGTCATGCAACTCCGGAGAGCCCCAAACTGACATTCCAGCCTGGGTCTGAGTCCAGAGTCAACCATCAAGCCGTTTATTCCTTCTCAGGGCCTACCAAGTGCCAGGTGGGCTTCCCAGGTGGCTAAAACGGTAAAGAAGCTGCTTGAAATGCAGGAGACCCGGGTTCGATCCCTGTGTTGGGAAGATCCCCTGGAAGAGGGAATGGCAACCCACTTCAGTATTCTTGCCTGGAAAATCCCATGGACAGAGGAGCCTGGCGGGCTGTAGTCCATGGGGTCACAAAAGAGTCGGACACGACAGAGCGACGCGCACGCACACACACACACACAAAAAGAGTCGGACACGACAGACACACACACACGCAAGCACACAAAAGAGTCGGACACGACAGAGCGACACGCGCGCGCGCGCGCGAGCGTAGTGCTGGGCTCTGGGGCCGGATCAAAGCATTTGGCTTTGATCCTGGTTCTTAAAGCAGGGAGCCCGCTTGCCTCTAGAACTGGGCGCCCTGCGGGCCCCCGGGTGTAGGGACAGCGTCCCAGACCTCCGCGCCTCCGTCCCACCCGAGTGCGCGAGAGCGGCGCAGAGATGGGGCGGGCGATACCGGTGGGGGAGGCGGGGGCGAGTTCCGGCGCCTTCCCGGGCCTCAGACTTCGCACTTATTTACAGGAGAGATCAGAGGACCCTCGGCGGCTCTACCTAGTGGGCACTGCTGGCCCGAATGCGGGGGGAGAAGGATGCCACGGAGCACTGCCCGAGGGTGCGGCAGGGCTGACCGGATGTAAAGAAAAGGGGGGCGCGAGAGAAAAGGGAAAGGAGTTGGGGGCCCACAGGCGCCAACTGCGTGCGCGGCGTCAGCGCGTCCGGGGCCGCCCCGCTGTGCGGGGAGCCGGGTCTCCAGTCTCCAGGTCCGAGCGCCGCTGCTGACTCTCAGGCCCAGCCGGGAAGGGCGAGCGGTCCCGCTCCCCCGCCGCCGCGCCCCGCGTCGCCCCACTGTTTTCCCCGCCGGGTACTCACCACTCTATTGTCCCGCTTCCCCATGGTGCCGGACTGAGAGCTCAGCCCGCCCGCAGCGGGGAGACCAGGCCAGCGCGGCTACCGAAGACGGCCCGAAGCAGGTCCTTCGGCCAACTCCCCACCCCACTGAGAGCGGCGCCTCGCGGACCCAGCGGCCGCGGTAGCCCACAGCGCCACCTACCGCCTCGGAGGAGAGATGTGTATAAGAGACAGGATTAGAGTTTTGTGGTTCAGGGTTTGGGGTTCGTGTTAGGTTTGGGGGGTTCGGGGTTTCGGGTTCGGGGTTCTGGTTGGGGGGGTTGTGGTTCGGAATTTGAAGTTAGCGGTTCGGGTTAGGGGTTCGGGGTTTGGGGTTTGGTGTTCAGGTTAGGGTTTTGGTGTTAGGGGTTTAGTGTTCGGGTTAGGGTTTTGGGGTTAGGGGTTCAGAGTTTAAGATTTGGGGTTCAGGTTAGGGTTTGGGGGTTAGGGGTTCAGAGTTTGGGAACTGGGGTTCGAGGTTTGGGGTTTGGGCTTGAAGTTGGGGGTTTGGGTTAGGGGTTTGGGGTTTGGAGTTCTGGGTTCAGTTTAGGGGTTTGGGTCGGGGTTCTGTTGGGATAGGGGTTTGGGATTGGGTTTCTGGGTTCAGTTTAGGGGTTTGGGTTTCGGGATTTAGCTTTTAGGGTTCTGGTTCGGGTTTGAGGTTTCGAGGTTCTGTTTAGGCGTATGGGGTTTGGGCTTGGGGTTCTCGGTTCCGTTTAGGGGTTTGGTTTCGGGGTTCGGGTTTGGGGGTTCCGGTTCAGGTTTGGGGGTTCCGGTTCTGTTAGGGGTTTTGGGTTTGGGATTTGGGGTTCGGTTTAGGTATTTTGGGTTGGGGTTTGGGGTCGGGAATCGGGGTTCAGGTTTTGGGGTTCGCGTTCAGTTTAGGTATTTGAGGTTGGGGGTATGGGGTCGTGATTTGGGG
>SJYX01012381.1:442839-543947 GCA_006410675.1 Oreotragus oreotragus
CAAGCACACAAAAGAGTCGGACACGACAGAGCGACACGCGCGCGCGCGCGCGAGCGTAGTGCTGGGCTCTGGGGCCGGATCAAAGCATTTGGCTTTGATCCTGGTTCTTAAAGCAGGGAGCCCGCTTGCCTCTAGAACTGGGCGCCCTGCGGGCCCCCGGGTGTAGGGACAGCGTCCCAGACCTCCGCGCCTCCGTCCCACCCGAGTGCGCGAGAGCGGCGCAGAGATGGGGCGGGCGATACCGGTGGGGGAGGCGGGGGCGAGTTCCGGCGCCTTCCCGGGCCTCAGACTTCGCACTTATTTACAGGAGAGATCAGAGGACCCTCGGCGGCTCTACCTAGTGGGCACTGCTGGCCCGAATGCGGGGGGAGAAGGATGCCACGGAGCACTGCCCGAGGGTGCGGCAGGGCTGACCGGATGTAAAGAAAAGGGGGGCGCGAGAGAAAAGGGAAAGGAGTTGGGGGCCCACAGGCGCCAACTGCGTGCGCGGCGTCAGCGCGTCCGGGGCCGCCCCGCTGTGCGGGGAGCCGGGTCTCCAGTCTCCAGGTCCGAGCGCCGCTGCTGACTCTCAGGCCCAGCCGGGAAGGGCGAGCGGTCCCGCTCCCCCGCCGCCGCGCCCCGCGTCGCCCCACTGTTTTCCCCGCCGGGTACTCACCACTCTATTGTCCCGCTTCCCCATGGTGCCGGACTGAGAGCTCAGCCCGCCCGCAGCGGGGAGACCAGGCCAGCGCGGCTACCGAAGACGGCCCGAAGCAGGTCCTTCGGCCAACTCCCCACCCCACTGAGAGCGGCGCCTCGCGGACCCAGCGGCCGCGGTAGCCCACAGCGCCACCTACCGCCTCGGAGGAGAGGCAGGCGCCCGCGCTCACTTGCGGTTCCCAGGGGTCGCCTGGGGATTCCTGTCCTTTGCCACTCACCCAGTACAGCAGCATTGGAGAAGGCAATGGCAACCCACCCCAGCGTTCTTGCCTGGAGAATCCCAGGGGCGGCGGAGCCTGGTGGGCTGCCGCCTGTGGGGTCGTGCAGAGTCGGACACGACTGAAGCGACTTAGCAGCAGCAGCGGTACAGCAGCATGGCCCAGGCAGCTGCCGTTTGGCCTTGGATTGTTTTGCTTTCTGCCATTCCTGATGTCCTGAAATCCTCATTCCAGGGGATACAATGATTATTCCAAGGCCTGCTGTGTTCCACTATTATTCCACTATGCCTGTGTGCTTGGCATAGTATGGATGCTGGGTGTAGACTAGATCGGAGGTAGTCCCTCAGAATCCATCAGGTGGTGGCGGAGAAGTCAGTGTTCTCACAAGCTATCGCTAAAGACGTTGCCTTTTAAGTTCAGTCCTGTTCATCTATCGCTCATGTATCCATTTCACGCTAACTTTTTAACACCCGTGCTTGTGCTTAGTCGCTCAGTTGTGCCCGACTCTTTGTGACCCCATAGACTGCAGCCCGCCAGGCTCCTCTGTCCATGGGAGTCTCCAGGCAAGAATCCTGGAGCGGGCGGCCGTGCCCTCCTCCAGGCGCTCTTCCCGACCCAAGAATCGAACCCAGGTCTCCCGCACTGCAGGAGGATTTTTTTTTTTTACCGTTTGAGCCACCAGGAAAGCCGTTTGAACACCTGCTTGATGTAATTCTCGGAGTGACTGGAAGCTGGATACGAGCAAGACCCAAAGATAAGATTAAGACACAAGTGCTCCCTTCAAAGAGCCTGTTTATAAGCTAGTTAGGGAGCTGGATAAACACAGGGTCAACTTTACTACATGGCATGACATAATAATGTCAGTAAAATACTAAAACTGCAAGGGAGGTGTTCGGGGGCTTGAGAAGGTGCCATTATATTCACTTAGAATTAATAGATCTGGATAAACCTGGATCCATCTCAGCACAACATCATTAGAAATCCGAAAATCAATTTGGATCTTTTGTAGACTCTTGGAAAACGTCAAAATGGGTTTATATCCAAATATAAGAAAACTCCTTAAAACCTTCTTCCCAGTTTGTCTCCCCCTCCTTCCCTTTCTCATACTGTATCACACAACAAAACTTCCCCAGACTCTCAAACGGAGCCACTGGGGGTTCTAGTCCATATTGAAAGTTCCTTCTCCTTAGTAACTCCACTTGACTTCTTACTGTAAATTGGGTTTCCAAGATTTCATTTCTCCTTCTCCCTCACCCCTGACTTAAGCTGGGGATCCTCTTAGCAAGGACAGGCTTCTCTGTCTGTCTGAACAAGACTAAGTTTGTTTTCATGGCTTATCGATAGTGTTTTTCATATCCCAGGAACTTTACAGATATTAACCCTGTCACAAGGATCTTTTTCTTATGTTTTCTTCAGCAAGTTTTATAGTTTCAGCTCCATGTTAGGTCCATGATCCATTCTGAATTGTTTTTCATGGCGTAAAGTAAGGGTCAAGCTTTTTTTCTTTTATCCATATGGATAACCAGTTTCTCTGGAATCATTTGATGGAAAAATTATCCTTTCTTCATTGAATTAACATATTAGTTTGCTAGGACTGTTACAAATATGACTTCCTGGGGCCCATCACTGTCCCTAAAGAATTGGGAGTTGTAAACTATGCTCACAGTCCAGAGAGAAAAATCAGTGGCAAGGGCCTATTGCGCTTTTAATGGAGTGAGGTTCTAAGTGAGCTAAACAGACACAGAGATAACTAACCAGCTGAAAGTCTTTTGTAAACCACTTTGAAAAAAAATGGTCCAGCTAAACCTGGTTGTGGATGCCTATGGTTTGTGGAAACAGGGAATTATGACTGATCTCTTAGTAAACAGCAAACCTTCCATTTCTTAATAAAGACCAAATTCCTGACTCTCTGTATTATCCCTTTTGAATATTCTGTGTAGATCCTAAAAATGTAGATACAATTTAGGGCCTGTTAAAAAGTTAGAAGTCTTAATGAGCGCTCCCAAGGAATTCTGGAGGACTAATGTTAAAATACCTGATATTGGACACAAAGACAGGAATATAAATATCAGACAGCGGCTATAGTCCCACTTTTGGTTTGCCCGTAGCATCTCAGGAGCTGCTACATCTATCACTCCGATCTAGTATGTAAGTCAAACAAAAGTGGGCACACATTAGCAGAAATTGTCTCCCTCTTTAAAATCCTTCAGCAGTTCCAAACTCCTTTATATGACACATTAAGCTCTTCTGGACCTTGCTCCCCTTCCCCTTACAGTTTTAAATCATTGAGTCATGGCCTATTGGTGGAGTTATATGAAGTGAATTTAGTGGCTTTCCACCAGTATTTTCAAAGTGTGGAGGATGATAAGAGAATCTGTGTGGGACATGCAGTATCATTTTGTGGAATATAAGTTTCCAATACATGTCTGTGTGTGTCCATGTGTGTGAGTGCACACCAGCCATACTCTTAGATTTCTTTTTATAGGTTATGATCCAAAAGCTTAAAAGCCACTGCTCCAGGTGCAGCCTCACCAATCTGCTGCCTTTTCCTGTCTGCTATTTCATAACTGTAGGCTGCTGCAGACACAAAATATTTCTCCTTGCGTGACTGACCAGCATTAACTTTTATTGTTAGTCCACTCAAGCGCCATTTCTGCTTCCCAGGTGACTTGGTAAAGAATCTGCCTGCCAATGCAGGAAATGTAGGTTTGATTCCTGGTCCGGGAAGATTCTCTGGAGGAGGAAATGGCAACCCACTTCAGTATTCTTGCCTGGACAATTTCATGGACAGAGGAGCCTGGCGGGCTACAGTCCATGGGTTCGCAGAGTTGGATACGCTCTGAGCACACACACACACACACACACACACACAGGTGCAAGCAACATTTCCAATGTGAAATCTTTGTTCCTCCCCAGGTTATCAGCAATTGGTTACACAAACCTTTTTCATAGTCTCAGTCTGGAGGTTTCAGAAAGGACTGCTCATGCGTTACTTATTTTTGGGTCTTCAGTGATTACCACAGTTGACTAATAAGAGCTTACTAAGTATGTGTTATGGAAATTTTAGGTTCAACGAGTAGCTACTTTTAAACATTTGAAGCCTAAAAAGGAGCCTCTTAAAAATTTGAAACATATCCTGCTAAAACTTCCAACTATGTTACCTTACTCACAAGGATTACATTTACATTTAAGCAAAAAGAAAAATAGCTGGAATAGTAATTCATCTCCCAGAAAGCAGGTCAAAATTGCTGTTTTTATTATTTTTATTTGCTACCAAGAGTTTTATTGTAAGAAATACAAAAGATATGACAAATATACAAACCATTGTCTCTTTTTGCCTCAATTCAGCTTGTGCAGAAGTGAAAACAATGAGCTGGACAATGACATTTCGACACCAATTCTTAAAAAAACAATGAATTCCATTACCTGACAATAAATACCTAAATTTGCACTCTAGCACCCAGTAAGACATCCAGTTTCCAAAGGATTCTTGATCTGTAACCCTCTGAATTTTCTGACACGTTCCATCGCTTCAGTCACCACCGGTAGTTCCTCTCCAAACAAGTCTTAAGAGTAAGAGCTAGGAGACCTACGGGTCATCATGCACCACTTACTTGAGCTAATTCGGAACACACTGCTAGCCATGGGGGTATTTAATGTAAGTACTGGTGGTCCTTGGATTCCATATCTCACATGACACAAATACCTACTTTTCTATTCTCCTCTTCCGGTAGGAAGAGTCTAGGTAAACTGACCTATATTTTCATCTAGCTAAAAGGAAGGAAGCAAAATCACTCAGCTCAGGGCACTAGGAGGAGGGTAACTTTAGATTGGCTTTCTTTTTTTTTTTTTTTTTTTTCTTTTTCTGTTTTTTTTTGCCTCAGGAGGGCTTTCTATGAGGTTGGCCGCCAGAGTGAGACGGCTCTTTCCATTCTCCTGTCTACACCCGAGGTCATTTTCTTTGCGGGCTAAGTGGCCTGGGTATGTTGGCAGGCCCCGCGGCACCCACACGTGGGGGCAGCACAGGGCTTCTGGACCCTGTGAGGAAGGCCACCCCGCTGAGCCTGACTGACTAGGGTAGGAACTCTCCATCTTGTGGCTAGAGATAAGAGTGGCGGCCGTATCTACCACCAAGCCACCTGCCAACATTCGTGTAATGCTGCGTCCCCGGCAGTGAGTTTCTGCACTGCTTCTCCGACCTGCTGAACCCAAAGCACCGAAACAGAGCATTCTGTAGCAACGTGAGCAAACGGAATGAGAGTCGTTTCGCACCTTTAAGGAACATGCACCCTTGTACATCTGTACCCTGATATTAAAATAGCAGAATGAGTTTCAAGTATGAAGAAATACAGTGAAAGGATAGCGTGTAGATGGACAGAAAACAGCAGCCTGGAATGTGCTTTATATTCTTGGGTTAGTTTTTCGATTTGCACCACAGCCGAAACGGAATGCTCTGTAGAATGACTGGGTTTAAAAATCAAGATCCATACGAAGAGGCTAGAAGGCATTTGTGATAGGTGTCCTGACTGTTCTCTGTGTTCAGCACCGGGAACCTTCTCTTGAGAACTTTGGCCATAGGGATTGTGGCCAAGCCTGGACAGGCATACCTGGGATGCTTAAAGCATCTCTCGTCACGTCCCTGACCCCAAAGTACAGCAGAGGAAGGTGAGGAGCAGCAGATGGACAGGCCAGGAAGGGGGCAGGGAGCACTTCCGAGGGAGCAAGGAAAGGATGCAGAGGCTGGTGGAGCATCTGTTCTCCTGGGCTGGCGCACACAGCCTCAGTTAGTATCTGACATGCGCAGGCGCAATCCTTACATCTCCAGAACCGTGACTTCAAACACAGAAACCAACAAGTCAGAAGCCCTAATTAAGATTTTCTTCTACTTTAAAAATATCTTCTATTATAAAAATAAGTAAAAAACAAACAAACAAACAAACCCAAACAATAACTCCCTGGCTGCAACAGCCTTGCTGAAATCTAAAAGAAAGTTTTAACTAGGCTCTATAGGAGTACAGAAACACCAATACATTTTAAGGTGAAAACATGCTTTTTTTTTTTTTTTACACATCTCAGAAATGATAAGCCTATAAAATCCTCTAGTCCTACTCTGCACCCTATGGGAACCGACATTGTGCTTTTCTTAACACATACTGTTCTTCTATACAAAACACTTGCCTTGTAACCTTCAGGTCAAAACTTAAAACAGCAGATATGCAACAAGCTTTTGAGGTGTTAGGGCCTGTTGGTGGTTAAAGTCCCATTGCTGACAAAGCACCCACAGCCCTTTGTTTCAATGACCAGACTGCAGTGCTTCTCTACAAAACCATCTCGCTTGAAGCACAGAACCTTGGACTTCTCCCGTCTGGCACATTCTGGAAGCCTCATGGCACAGGCTGGCACTTCTGCTTCACACATTGGTCTCAGGAGGGCTACCTGTTCCCCCTACTGTACCCAACACCTACGAGGGCACAGATCGAGTTGGGGGTGGGGGGCTTCTTCTCTCGGCCAGCTAAGCGGAAGCGCCAACCAGGCATCTGTCTCTACTTGCCATCTATTATGATGACCGCTTGGCAGAGTTCCTAACTGAAGGCCTTATTTGATGCTTTGCTATCTGCAGTTTTAATTTTTGCTGTATTTCACACCATAATATATGCATCCTTGACAAGAGATCAGCTACAAAGTCCTTTGCTTTAATTCCTTTATATACTTATAAAACACCTAGACACACAAAATACTATCTCTATAGACTTAAATTCCACTAATCATGTTAAAATGCATGCAGCTTACTTGGGGGCTTCGTCTTAATTTTAATTTTCTTAGTTCCATCAAGACCATGATCATGAGCATTAAATGCAAATCCTAATGCGGTCTGCCTTCTGTTGCACTTTCACAGGACTAGTGTGATTGAGAAATAAATAATATACATGAACAATAATAGAAATAATTTATGCAAATGTAGAACAGCTTGGAATAAAAGTTTCCCACCATGTTAAGTGCTGATCCTAGGAGTAGCTGATGCTATTCATTCCATGTGCTAACATAGAAAAACAAAATGAATACAAAGTAAGTTAAGGAATTAAAATATTCCCATATACATTTCTTGCAAACACAGGACCAAAATGGCAAGATATACAATACACTTGGTGGGGGTAGGCGGTTCAAGATGTGTATTACTGCTGGGATCTATTTTCCTTATCCAGAGACTTCAAGGTCAAATTCAGAGTTGCTGGTGATCACAGAAATATTGCTAGTTAATACATATTATTGCATTTAATAAAACACGATTAGAAACTTTCAAGTAAGGGTATGAAGGGTCTCTTCAGGACTGTAACCTAAGCACTTCAATGGGTTTGGCTAGAAACCACAGAGTAGAAATGATGTAACCTGTGGCTTTAAGCTTGCTGATTAGTGCTACAATCATAGTTCTTTACAGCATTATGCAGTTATCTGTCCCCTTTAAGAAAAACTATATTTGACAACCCAAACTCCTTAAATAGGGAAGGGGTTGTTTGACAATTCACATCAAAGGTTCCTCTAAACAGGAGAGTCTCCCTCCTACATAACATAATTTGCTCACATACCTTTATTTACCTGACAAAGAAAAAGGAGAAAGAAAAAGTTTGAAACTAAAGAGTTAGGAGCTTTTGCCAACTGAGGATGAAGCAGAAAATAAATTTTCCAAACAAAACTTTTCCAGGCATACCTTTTGCCATCATATATGTAGAATGATAGAAAATAAAAAAATAAAAAAATCTTTCCTGTAATTATACATCTTCTCTTAGGAAAAAAAAAAAAAGCAGAGCTTAGAGCTTGAGAGATGCCTGGTAGATAGCTTGATAAAGTAGCATCTCTTTATACCCGAACTTTCGGAGAATTGTGTTGTACTTATTTATGCACAGAAGACATCGTTTGCCTCTAGGGACATTTTACTTCCTAAGACTGCAGAACAGATGCCTCTGAGACAGCAGCAGGGCACACGGACCTCGGACAGTATCCCGCCGGGTCTGTACATCAATATCAGGCACGAATAGGTGAGCGGTGGGCGGGTCTCAGCCAGCCCCGCCCACTGACACTCTATGGCAAAAGGGGCGGGGCGACGGTGCAGCGCACTGGAAGGCTTTTTCGGTGGGAGGGAGGTTTTGAACAGGAGTAAATAGGGTTCAGACTGGCCCAAATAACAACAGACTGGAGGCTTGAATTCGGCCTTCCACTGAGGGGCTTAAACTGGAATCTTCTTCAATGGGATTTTAAGAAGATGGACAGGCTGAAGATTTGACAGCCCCTAATGTGTGCGGTATTTTGATTCAGTATAAATTACTGAGACTAGCCAGCTGGCTACTCCGGAGAAAAGTGAAGCAGGAACTATGGAGTTTCTGCTACTCAGAAGGAATAAACGGCCTTCCGCTGGGTTCTGCTAAGGGAAGGCTGGAAAAATAATGTAATTTCCTTCCTTCTAAATTTCAGTGACACTCCGGAAGAAAATGACTTCTCAAATTGACTAAAATCATCCGGTGGATAATGGTGTCTGAGCAGATCTGTGAATTAAAAGTCTATGAAAAGATATATTTTTATAACATGAAGTTGCCAAGGAACTTCACAAATGGAGACATCACTGAATGTAGCTATACTCCTAAGTTATTAGCTCATAGGCTTAAAGAAAACGTTTAAAAATTAGAATACCTTGTGAATTTACACTTGTGACTATAAAAATTTGCAGGTCTTTTAGTATTTTAGGGCTCTGTTTCAGCATAGCAGATCTCTGAAAAAATAGTTTGGTCTATTTAGTAGCTGATGTATCACTTAAACAGTGTCTTCATCTGATTTTTTTTAGTTAGGGTTTTTAAATTGGATTGTGTACCGGCCACCGTGGTAGGCAATGAGAAAGCAGCTGACATGGGATATACATATTGTGCCTGAGGCCTCTGGAGGAGTCTCATACTCCTAACACCACTATCCTATTCACAGAGGAGTGCTGCCTGTTGAATAATAAGCCTGTCCAACTTTCTAATTTCTGGACCTGGAAAGTGAGGTAATGAGTTACCTCAACAAACGTTTCATGAACAAATGAACAACTAGGCTCTCTTCACACACTTAAATAATCAAAATGACTGTCTTATGCATCCTCAAGAACAATTAACTTGCAGACAACTGTTCAGAACTTAGCTGACAGTTAAAATATCTAAGTTACAGAACATTGCGAGGACTATGAATCATCCTGAAAAACAAGTGCTAGGCAAAAGTTAAATGTATGCAGAAAAATAGTTAGAGGCGTCGCTCAGATTCCAAACCCCCCTTCAAAGTGCCACCTTGTGGAATATACTAGAATAAAACAAGAAAGGCCATCCCTTAGGACAATGTGAATTTAAAAACAGACATGTGAAAGAAAAACGACTTCCCTTTCCTAACATATTGAGTTCAAATGGCTGTACTAGTATTTAACTAGATAGTTGGAAAAAAAACTGTGTTTATTTTCAGGAGAGTCTTGTTATATTCTCGAAGGCCAGAGCACCAGTTATTAAGAAAACATAAAATATATTGATGGATGTCCATTCTTTTATCTAAATTAACTCTCAGGGAATGCTAAGAAATAGAAAACATTTGAAAAGCTGGCTTGCACTTCATTTTAAAAACCAAAACAACTAACTGAGGAAAACATTAAAAAAAAAATCAGACCCTTCCTCTTTCTCCATTTTTTGTTGTTAACAAAGGTCAGAAGATGGATAAAGGCCGAAGGAATATTTTTGGATTATTTTCTGAAAAAGGATACACTAGAAATGCTTGAGATATAGGTGTGTAATGAAAATTACATTGAGAAAAGAGTGAAAATACTATTTGCTTATGCTGTTGAGGAAACCACCACCGCCAGCTATCTGGGGACTTGCTTGGCAGGTTTAGGGAGCCTGAAGTTTTTCCACTGTGGGGAAGGAACATGTAATTATCTTCCTCATCATGTGTCTGTATGTAGTGAGCACACATGATAAACAGTTTAGGTTTCACAAGTTTCCAAAGATCTTGGTGGCATAGGGAACACATACCTTTACAAAATTGATTGTTTTTAACAAGGAACATTTTAAGGCTTGCACAACAAGAGTAGCTTCACATGTCTGCTTCTTCCCATGAAATGTGGAAGGAATAGGGGTGGTTTACCTTGCTTAGCTCAACCTTTAAAATGATAACTGGAATGGCTTTTCCATAAAATTTGTTTTTGACCATATCACATTCATAGCTGCCAGGTGACTTTAAATAAAATATTCATGACTTTGAAACTATCCTTCTTTGAATACCTTCATTTTCTCCAGAATTTCCTCTAGCCACTGCCTAGTATCTTCTGGTTTTTAAAAAATTTAGAAATAATCACATCTTTATTTTTATAAAGACACTATTTTATGTCTTCAAGCATTCTTTTGAATTCTATCAATATCTGGAATATATAATATTCAATTATTTCTGTTCCAAGAAATTGTACTAACACAATTAAGTAACTACAGTGGCTTATTAACTTTCAACATTATTCTTTCCTAGACCTACCTATGCAACATTGGCCTGTTTTTGGAAAATGAGGCACTCTCATGTGCTTATCATAAAAATTACAGTAAAGTCACTTAAAAAGAGAAGCATTTTTTTTAGAGGAGAATTTTAGTATGTTTATGATATTAGGACGCATATATGATTTAATTTCTACTAAGGAATAAGAACTGTCATTACTGACTTTTATAGGTACCCTTGTGTAAGAGAAGTAGCCACAGGTAGTTAAAAACTCAATTTAAATCCACTATTTAAGACTCAAAAGTTTGGTCATATTTAAGTTTTTTCTCACCAGGATGGATAGTATCACATTCTGGAGTCATATTATAAATTTCTCTATTAAAAGATCCATGCTTTATTTAAGGTAGTAACATTCCATGCATTCTGAAATTTTCATTTTTACCCAAAATGAAGAGGCTGAGAATCAGGTGAATATTTTCAGTGTAAGTCACCTGAGGCTAAGTGGAAAGTCAGTCATTGCTGACAGAAAAGCATGAGAACCTAGGGGCTAAAGTGGCCTGGAGCTTTCTTCCAAAACAGGTTCTCCGCTCCTTGAGTTCTCATTCACTTCAAAGGGGGAGGCCAGGTGGGAGGCTCCAGTGCGCTGGCTTCTGACAAGCTCTTGGGGATTGTGTTTTTAAGATTATAAGGGTACAGCCTTTGGCAGGTGAGAGCTTATGATGCCTAAATGGACTCTTTACATGTAGGTTGTTACAAGTCCACCCTGGCACAGCAGTTCCCAATGCGTGGGCCGCTAGATTGAAATACATAGAAACGATTGGGCAAATATTCTTGTCCCAATCCTAGTAAGAAATTCAAACGTGATTTCAAGTCTGTCATCCTGTTTCTTAGTGCTATAAGCTCCTTCAGTGTAACCCTGGGGCAATATGACCTTTTCAGCTAATCACTGCCTAGCTTTTGGCAAAGACGTCTGAAACCATATGTCACAGAAGAATAAGCTGCATTCAGTAAGCTTGTGTTCTGCTCTACGATTCAAAGGGCCCTAATGGCAAAGATGCATGTGTGGGATCTGGGTCTCAGAAGTGGTGAGCCGGATGTGAGAGACATAAAACAAAAAAGTACTCACTCAAGTGCAACCACCACCAGGATGGAGGAGCTGGGGGCAGACTCTTTTAACGAGTTCACAGAGGACGAAAAGCCCTCTCACTCTGCCTCTCACAGGGTAATTTGGCAAGTATCTAAATGTTCGTGCTTGAAGTTTTCTTTACAAACACCACCAATAAACGAATCAGGAGCATATGTGGGAAATGAAAGTTGAAGTTTCTACATGTTTAAAATGCTAAAGAATGCTGAAAAATTCCAGTTTAGAACAGCTGCATTTTTCTTGAGTGAACTTATGAAAAATTTTTGCAAAAGCCAAAACCCAAGTTTTGTTCACTCTAACCATGGATACTCACTGAAAACTTCCTGATGGATCAGTGCAGTGTTTTAAAATTCAATTTCCAGGCCCCTGGTCTTTATTATTTTGACCCCTAATCAAAAGAAAGGCAGAACTCATTTATCTGTGGCGCCCCCCCCCCCACTTATCTGGGGGGGCCACAAGTACATTTGCCTCGAATGTTCTGGGTCCATTATATCTCAAGCATTTACAGTGATGACAAAACATAATTGATGTTGTCACAAAGAAGACTGTAAAAAACATTCTTATGGCCCATCTTCTCATTCATAGGTTGCTTTAGCAAAAATTTTCCTGCTCTTAAAGTTATTGAATTAGAACAATATTAAACAATATATATATCTTAGAAAAGAATGGGTCCCGACCCAGAAAGCTCTCAAAGAGAAAAGTCTCCTAATTTTTCTCCTGTTCAAATAGTTGTATGCAATATTAAGTTCTGGAGAACTCAGAAAGGCCTGATTATGCATAAACATCATATAGAGCATTTCCTTCTGAGGGAGGCCACATCCATTCTGTGAAGACCCTAATGCTAAACACGGCCTAACTGTTGTACACACACAAACCATGAATTGGAAAGCCACGGGAGCTAAAACTTACCAAAGGATACTTCATCTCTGTGTCTTCTGGTTACTAGAGCCGCCTGAGAACTACCTACGTAGACAGCAGAGATGGCATGGAATATAAAGTACTGTAGAGAAAAACGGCAAGAGGACCGGTAAAGCTGTTCACAATGCCCAGGTCAGGCTGGCTCTGCAGGGAGCGGGGAATGTGCGTAAGGCACTAGAAGCAAGCCCAGCCTGGTGGATGGAGAATAGGTGATTTTACAGAGTAAATATACATTCCTAAAACATAGTTCAGGACGTTCCTTCAGATACTACACTGACAATATAGTCTATAAAAATGCAAAACACTAAGTAACACTTTAAAGCAATCTACATGTCAGTGATGGAGAAGAACCAGTCTTCTGCTCACTGCCTAGGTAACAACAGTAAATGCCAGGAAGATTGCAGTAGGGGGACAACATACGAGATTCTGTTAGGATTGTGGAATTGGAGCCATAAGCCATCATCGGAATCACACTACTGATGAGAGGTTCATTGAAGGAAAGAAAGGAGGAGATGCACGAGAACAGCCTACGCGATCTGTCATGAATTGTGTAAGGCTAGTGGAATACATTAGACACGCTGGGGGACAGATAAAGATGTACACTTTGCAAATTAGGCAGTGCACTGCAGAGGAAGTACAGTGTAAAAGGTGGAGGAAAACTTACATGGCATTCCTGCCTCTAGTCAGAGAGAACTATCCTCCCAACTCAAAAAGGAAACAGTTCCTGAAAATTCCTAAAGTCAAAACCAAAACAGTAACAACAAAAACCAAAAAAATAAAAAAAAAAGAAATCAATTCCAAACCAGGAAATAAAGGCTTTCTCTATTTTTTTTTTTTTTTTTACAATTTTACCTTGCTGAGGTACACTCCCTAAATCTATAGCAAGCTTATAAGGGTATTCTTTAAAAGAAACAATCAAGCATACTATACAGGTTAAAATGACAAGGAGTAAATGCAGCTTTTTGAAGAGTAAATAGAACATGTGCTTTCAGAAACAGGTTTCTTAAAAGATACTAGAATTATTTTCTCTTTTTTTGCTGTGTGTATAAAACTTCACCTAGATGGTGAACCCTTTACTACTAGTGAATTGAGAAAAGAAATGCTAAGGACACAGGCTCAACTTTCTAATCTGAGAAGCCCATTTTGGTGGATCTCCTTTAGTCAACAGACACCTGTTACTGAGCGGTCACTTTGAGTCTTTAAAATTCAATTCTTCTCATCTACAGAAAGTAACACTTTTTAAGAGATCAAGAATCACACACACACACACGCACACACACACACACACACTCACTCAGAAGTACCAAATCGGGCCCCAGCAGCTAGAGAGATTACATGTACAATCTCACTCAGCTGTGCCCAGGTTGCTCACTTCACACTGGCAGCATTCAAGATCAGAAAAAAAAATGAAACGGCAGCACAATGGGTCAGCAGCTTCTCTTCTGGAATTTTTCCAGGTTCTTGAAACAAACAGACAAACAAACAAACGAAATGGACATAAAGCTGCAATCACTCTTGCATTGATTTCAAAACAGTAAACGAGGTGGTTTCCTCGGAGAAGCAGAGCCCATCCGGAAGACAGCAGCTAGAAGGTCTCCAGCCAGCGATCCTCAACAGCTCTGCGAGGCTTCCTCGGGGGACCCCTCAGCCACCAAGGAGATTCTCCGGATGATCAGCTCAAGGCAGGTTAGGCGGTATTCATTTCCGAGCTGTTCTGGCTGGGTGGCAGGTGGGAATCCAGGTTTTCCTTGCACCTCTCCAGATCGTGGAAGTATGGGTGAGACAGGGCACTGTATGCTGATATTCTTTTGGCTGGATTAAATGTCAAGCACTTCTGTGATGGAGAAAAAAAATAACAGAGTGACATAAAACACGTCCATGTGCTTACGCAGTTACGTATCTATTCACTGTCATGTATTATGAGGAGGGCTTGGCAACCCACTCCAGTATTCTTGACTGAAGAATCCCATGGACAGAGGAGTCTGGCAGGCTACAGGCCACAGCGTCTCAGAGGGTCGGGCACAACTGAAGCGACTTAGCGTGCATAATGAGAATGGATATCGACTTCCAGGGACACTAAATACAACGTAGAGAGTACTCTTCTTACGTTGTTGTGGAGTTGCTAAGTTGTGTCCGACTCTGCGACCCATGGACTGTAGCACACGAGGCTTCCCTGTCCTTCACTATCTCCTCGAGCTTGCTCAGATTCACGTCCACTGAGTCGGTGATGCTATCCAACCATCTCATCCTCTGCTGTCCTCTTCTCCTTTTGCTTCATCTGGTACATGACCCTAATGTATAAACTGCCCCTCGGGACCTGTTACCTACCCAGATTTCTTTCCAGCTCAATCGTATTATTACTACAGCTTTCCAACTCAATCGTATTATTACTACAGCATGTGGTGGTGGTGGTTTAGCCGCTAAGTTGTGTCTGACTCTTAGGGACTGTACCCCGCCAAGCTCCTCAGTCCATGGGATTTCCTGGGAAGGATACTGGAGTGGGTTGCCATTCCCTCCTCCAGGGGATCTTCTCAACCCAGGGATGGGGATCTTCCTGAACCAGGGGTTGAACCCAGGTTTCCTGCTCAGCAGCCAGATTCTCTACCACTGAGCCACCTGGGAAGGCCTTATTGCAGCATAGATATAACTGTAGTTAGGGAAGTGATTTTTCTGATGCTAGCAAACTTGGTGCCATAGTCAGTCTTCACCCTGATTTTTCACTCTGCCCAAGTTTTATCCATGAGCAGGGAATGGAAAGGGGTTGCCTTGTTCAGGTGTAAGGCTAATTACTGAACACAGGGCCAGTGGAGCGGGCAACAAGTAAGGGCTAAACCTAGACCCTGATTATCCCGATCCACTAGCAAGTCATGTACCCCACCCTAGGGCTGTGCCTCCCGGAGGGAGAGATGCCTTCCTTCTAATTCATGTCAAGGTGCCGGAGGGGCTAGCAGTGGCCATACAGGGTGACCATTAGATTCAATTCAAGTCACTAAACTCTATTTCAGGCTGCTGACCAAGTGCAGGTAGAAGGTGAAACGAGGAAAGCAGCCATCTGTCTTCCTAAGCTGCTAGTACACAATCAGCTATTAACATTCCTCTAATTTCAGTTCCATTTCCACTCCAAGCCCAGGCAATCCTGTTCTTCAAATCCTCCTCCTCTCCTTCTAGCAACTCCTCCAGCATGCCTAGCAGGTGGTCAGTACTAATTAGTGATGAGTAACATCCCACCTGTCCACTCCACTGCCTCAGGAGCTCCCAGGGAGCAGAGAAGCTACGCCAGCTCCTCCATCCTTGTGACAGTGTCCGCTGAAGTGCACTGGGGTCTCAAATGTCTCTGAATTTCAGTCTTCTACGTCAGTGGTCCTCAACCTTTTTGGCACCAGGGACTGGTTTCGTGGAAGACAGTTCTTCCACGGACGGGGGTGGGGGTGGGATGGTTTGGGGACAATTCAAGGGAATTACATCTATGGTGCACTTTACTTTTAATTTAATGCAACCATTGATCTGACAGCAGGTACTGGTCCGTGGCCCAGAGGCTAGGGACCCCTGCTGTATGTAATCTAGCTTTAACATCATCACAATTATGTAGACCTCTTCCATTTAATCTGAACCCTTGAGTCTTTCACAGTCCTGATTGGATTAGCAACTCCTAAAACTCTGCTGAATACAACTGACCTAGAAAAGTACAAACAGAAAATTCTACACTTAACGTCAAGTGAAGTTTTGGGTCCCCCCAAATCTTTTTTATCCTGAGCTCCCTCCCAGTCCATGGATGCCAGCCTGTCTTCTGAAAATTAGATCCAAACAACAAGCAGAGGAAGGAGCTTGCTCTACTGTCTCTAATAGCAATAAACATCTTGAGAAAAGCTTTACAAGGGCTGAATTCTCAAAGGACACGAAAGCAGGGGCAAAATTCTGGAGCCTGAGTTCTCTCTTCCCCGAGTCCAAGAAGGAGAAAATTACGTAGTGGCACTAGAAAAGGAAGCCGCTAGTTTAATTCCCAGGACATAGGAAAGAAGGAAAAAAAAAAGTTGTGGAAATATGTCCAAGATAGAGACATCCCTAGAGGATTATCTGGGAGGAAGCCCTGTTCCCACACGACACTGGTGGCTTAGAGCTGGGAGCGTGGTCGAGAGAAGGAGAAATCCCTAGCCTACGGCAGGGCGTGTGGGTGAGAATCTCAAGCTGGAGGTTGTGACACATTTTGTCCTACAGAAATATTGTTAGAAAAAGTGCCTGAGTCTTATTACTGCTGTACTTCAACAGAGCAACTGGCTATTTTGAGAATTAATTTCAAACTCTTGTGTAATAATGTTGTTTCTGCAAAAAAAATATAATTTGCTTGCCAAAGAATTGACTTAAAACGAGCTTTTGGAATTGCTACTTGACTACTACAGTGCATTTGGATCATTTTCCAACACAAATTTCCTTTCTTTCCTTCTCTGCCTCCATTGGGGGAATGTTTGTTCTATTAAAGTTGGCCTCGGCCATGTAATTTTCATCGGCCAATGGAACACGGACAGAAATAGCAGGGTACCTTTGCCAAGCCTACCTAGGCCGTTAGGGGCACTGTATGTTTCTGCTTGCCCCTCTGGGAGGACCCACCTTCCTTCTATGATGAGAAAAACACACCCCAGGGAGCCAAAGTCCCTTTGGCCTGGGTCCCAGAATGCGACACATGGGGAAGCCCAGTACTTGACCCACTGGCTGAAGAAGAGTTGTTTTAGATGACTCACAGAGCTGTCTCTGCCAACGTGCAGACCCATGAGGAAGAGACAAAGGTTTACTGCTGAATGCTAGTGAGATATTTATTTTGGTTGTTTGTTATGCAGCAGAAGCAGACAAATACAAGTATCCAAAAAAAAAAAAGTATACTACCTCAGGCTCTGAAAGCAGTTAGATAGCAAGAACTCCAAAACTTCTTTTCTACAGAGCATCATGTCTGGAGGACGTACCCAGCCTCCAAAGTTAATCACGATGAATGGGGCGAAACTTGTAAAGATATGTAAGTTTGGGTTGCTAAAAATAATTCTTCCCCTAAACTGTTTTGCTACTGCACACTACTTTCCCTATAGATTTACATAAGAGTGTTTATAAATGTTGATGTATATATCCATACACATATGACTGAAGCATCGTATAAAGTCAACTTTTTTTCAGATAGAAATGAAGGATTACTCTTCAAGTGTTAAACTTTAAAATGCTAATTGTCAACAATTTTCCCTTCCCTTGCCCTCCTCGGTAAAACATTTTCAATAGAGGAACAGTACTTTGAGGGTCGCGGGGGTCTTTCTTGTACTGAATGGCCTGCTTTCTCAGCTTTACAGTTCTAGCTCGTGTCTCTCTAAGACGAAACGGTGAGAGCTCTTAGATAGTTCTGAGGTTTAAGGTCTTGAACTGTCCTTTCCCTGAATGTCTGTGCATATTATGCTTCACGCTTAACCCTTAGCTGGTCATGATGTTATTGGCTCTGCTTTTTAAATTTTTTAAAACTGACTGTTGGCTGTGCTGGGTCTTTGCTGCCGTGAGCGCGCTTTCTCCAGCTGCAGTGCACAGGCTTCTCACTGCGGTGGCCTCTCCCGTTGTGGAGCATGGGCCCTGGAGCATGCAGGCTTTAGGAGCTGTGGCACACGGGCTTAGTTGCTCTGAGGCTTGAGGGATCTTCCCAGACTAGGGATCGAACCTGTGTCCCCCTGAATTGATGGCCGGATTCTTAACCACTGGACCACCAGGGGGGGTCTGAGCTCTGCTTTTTACTCCTCTCCTCGGCTCTTCTAATCTCTGCTGCCGCTCCTTATCTACCAACTTCCTTCTCTCTTTAGTAGGTTTCTCTGCTCCTTTTTCGTCTCCTGCTACTTCTTTAGATTAGCACCTATAGTCTGACTTTGAAAGCCACCACCGCGATCAGGGGACCTTGAATGAACACGTGGGATTGTCTGTTATCTTTAAATTTTAAGTTCTTCTTGGTGATTCCAACTGATGCTGGGGCCAGGAAATCTTTGGGGCTGTCTTTGGATGTTCCAGTAGCTGAAACAGTGGGTTACTTTACTTAAAGTTGTTCATCATTGTGACTCTCTACCCAGAACCCTCTATTGAGAAAAACATTTCATTCAAAGTTCCTGCTGAAAAGGAAAGCCTATGGTGGCTATGTTTTATATCAGGTAGTCCTCACCCACTCCCAGCATAGCTGATTGGGCCAGGAGTGCAGCTTGGCCTTAGGTACCAACCCATACCATGGTTTGGCAGCAAAAGGGTGAGGTGTGCCAGCCAGATTCCTCTCTATAAGAATCAGATGAAGGAAACAGAGGCAGGGAAAATGCTAGCAGAGGGACTGGAGTGGAAAGGATCCATGAATTAGTAAGTTCTGGTAGTCAAGAGACCAGCTGATGTTAAGGGGAAGAGATAGCAGGACTGAAAGGAAGCAATGAGGTGGAGAGAAGGGCAGGGAAAGGAACTGGTAAGAGAAGGTGATGCACAGCAGTGACATACTCTGGACGGCTCTCCACCTGCAGGCCACCAGAAGCAACCCATCAAATCTCCTTTTCTTAAGGTAATGCAAATACATGCTTGGCTGCATTCTGGGTTAAAGAATGATTCCCCAAACAATAATTACATAAGATTAGAATCAGACCCCCCACCCCCGAAATGAGCTGTGAAATGTAAGAGAAATCAAGGAAGAAATTTCCTCGATAGCAGGTAAACCATTGGGTATGTATGCAGTATACAGTGAGCCTCTGTCTAGGTGAATGTTCTCCTTTCTAATTAATCTGTCTCAAGGGACGCGGGCCAAGGTTCTTAGTGCGTGTCTTACAAAGAAACAGCAGGGAGGGAATAGGGCTGTCCTCATCTGTAATTTGGCAGTGGAGGGAACTTTTGCCTAACCATCAGGAAGTGAGCCGCCATCAGGTGGAGATGGAGTTAGGGCTTTCACTGGGAAAAATCCATGGCTCTGCAAACAGGCCAATCAATGGCTGTGTCCATACAGAGCTGAAGCATAACATTTCTCCTCAGACTTATAGACTCTTAGGTCTGTATCTAAGATTTGTAATACACTGACAGAATGGGAGACTGGCTCCTCTGAGTCTAGGAGCACTTCCTTGGCTAGATATCAAAGGCTGCTCATTTGGCTGGTAAAGAATACACTCATTACTACTCACTGGGTCCCAGATACCAGGAGTGGTCAGGAGGTACATTTGTCCACTCTGCCCTGGTCTCCAAGTACAGGGAACTATGTACAAAGCCAAGTATATAAGTTTGAGTCTCAAACAGGGCATAGACCTTTGTTTTTGGTGAGGTATTTTATACGTCAGGGCACGTTCAATACTTCTTAAATAAATCAGTAACTGGAAGGAGTCTTGCTATTTGGTTCCTTTGGAAAAACATCTTCCTAAAGATGTGCCTGTTAAAGAAAAGGCACATTTAAAATGCCAAACAAGCTGCTTAACGTAGCAGGAAAGTGTAAACAAGGAAACATAATATTTACTTCTACCGAAGCATATGTTTAGATGAATCCAGAGGATTCTAAGGCTGCATTCAAAAGAACATTAAAAAATGGCAGAATGAAAGGGTGTGAATCAGACTCTTTCCCTTTCTATAGGACCTGAAGACAATGCAGAATCAAAAGTCACTAGCTGCCATAGGGGTGAAAATGAAAGCTGCAGAGAGATTTTGGCTCTGTCCTGTGAGGCTGAACTGATGCTGTGCCCAGCACTCACTGTGGACATAGGACTTCTCAATAGCAGTAACAATTCATTGCGTATCAATGCAATATCAACACGTATCAATATCAATGCATTACCCATTATCATCATAAGAGGGAAGTAACGTCATTAATCTAAAATGTGTAGGCAAAGCATCACCAGTGCACTAAAAATATTAGCTGATGAGTTCTATTCATGAGCGCAGAGAGGACC
Source organism: Oreotragus oreotragus (assembly GCA_006410675.1). Classification (NCBI taxonomy): domain Eukaryota; kingdom Metazoa; phylum Chordata; class Mammalia; order Artiodactyla; family Bovidae; genus Oreotragus; species Oreotragus oreotragus. Next base: position 463,221 of record SJYX01012381.1, read on the forward strand.
AACTCTGCATCGTGTGAACTTACCAGAAGTAGGTCTTTGCCTTGTTCATCAATGTCTGTTACAAACTTCTCAATTGGTTGTGGAGATTTTGAGTGAAAAGCCTGCCTGGGTAGGGCAACATCTCTAGGCCAGTCCTCTTCTCCCGGGAGTCCAATTACGCTACAAAAGAACCACAGGTGAACGTAAGCATGAGCTATTGTGCTTAACCGATTTTTCTACCATTTCAGAAGAAGGTGAAGTCTAAGGGAGGGGCCTGGGGGAACACAGAGCCGCAGGAGTCCGCCACTTGTATGACTGGCAGGACTCTTCTCTGTGCTACCGCAATATGGTGATCCTGGCGTGGAGGGCAATCTCACAGGAGAACTATGAGAGCCACTGGGAAGAGACAAATGCAGTCACTCTGGCAGCAGCTGTGAAATGTAAGAGATCACCCAGAAACGGAGACTATTACCCATATGCCCTGAAACACTGTCAGACCAGGATCTAAATACTCAATGGACACATCATGTTTTCCTTTATGCCCCAGACGGCTTTTTNAGCCACTGGGAAGAGACAAATGCAGTCACTCTGGCAGCAGCTGTGAAATGTAAGAGATCACCCAGAAACGGAGACTATTACCCATATGCCCTGAAACACTGTCAGACCAGGATCTAAATACTCAATGGACACATCATGTTTTCCTTTATGCCCCAGACGGCTTTTTGTGTTCTGATCAAATACTCCTGTATTGACACACTTTTAGGATGCTCATCTAACATGATTTGTTGACACATAAACTTGGTTGCATTTTGGGTTAAAAAATGAGTCCCCAAACAGAAATTACATAGATTAGAGTCAGACCCCACAGATGAGGCTAAAAGGTATGTTAGTTCTGTGTAACAGAAACACTATTTTATCATTTAATATCAAATTTAACTTATTTATTACATATTACAAATTTACCTTATTTACATATTTTATACAGTTATTTTTTGTTATTGCAAAGTGAGCAAACAATTCATTAAAAAACCTGTTATTGTCTGTTTCCTCTGAGACTCATCCTAGGATCAGAAATGCAGAGAAAGAACTGATATAAAGGCAGCACAAGCTTTGGAAACAGGCAGAACTGGATTAAAATCCTGAACCTACCTTATCAGTAGGTAAGAACAAATTATTTAACTTCTGTGAGTCTCAGTGAGTCTTTATTTATATGACAGGGATAATAATTTGTGGTGTTAAGGATTAGCAATGATTTCTATAAAATGCACAGCACAGTACCTGGCACACAGGCTCTGTCAATATCAGTATCAATGTACTGCGTATCAATGCATATCAATATTAATGCATTACCCATTAGTATCATAAGAGGGAAATAATGTTATTCATCTAAAATGTGCAGGCAATGCGTCACCAACATACTGAAAATATCAACTGATGAGTTCTATGGGTGTGTGACGTAAGGTTCTTCAGAACTATTAGTAAGTCTGTGCCTTACTCAACTGATACATTATGTAGATGTTCCTTATAACTTACATGCAGGTAGCAAGTAGGGTTGAACAAGGAAATTCGGGGGAAGCAAGAACTTATCTCTCATACAGACTCTGATTAATTCTGAACCCTGGTTGCTGCAGCGGGAAAGAATCTGCCTGCCAATGGCAGGAGATGCAAGAGATGCAGTTCAATCCCTGCATCAGGAAGATCCTCTGGAGAAAGAAATGGCAACCCGCTTCAGTATTCTTCCCTGGGAAATCTCATGGACAGAGGAGCCTGGTGGGCTACAGTCCATGGGGTTGCANGCAGCGGGAAAGAATCTGCCTGCCAATGGCAGGAGATGCAAGAGATGCAGTTCAATCCCTGCATCAGGAAGATCCTCTGGAGAAAGAAATGGCAACCCGCTTCAGTATTCTTCCCTGGGAAATCTCATGGACAGAGGAGCCTGGTGGGCTACAGTCCATGGGGTTGCAGAGAGTCGGATACAACTTAGCGAATAAACAACAACCGCAAGAAAAATTAGAGTTTAGCGGACAGAATGTATGGCTATTCAAATACTGAGCAAACTCTTCTGACTACAGTTAGAAATGGTGCTGCCTGCACTACAGTCTCCTTGGCTAGTACCTGCTGGGCCTGAGGCCTGGGTGGTGGTGTGGTTGGGGTGTTCTCTTGAATGGGTCTCCAGGGTGTCGGAACAGGTAGTGGTAAATTCCACAAGATTTCTGCAGGACTTTGTTTCCCTTCTCTTACCTCGACAGAGCCCAGGCCACAGGTCTCACCTGGGAAGAGCAGACGCCTGCCATGGGGTGTCTGGTGAAAGTCACTGTTACCCCACCCGTGTCAGACATGCAGGGAGAGCCAGGTTACTGAGGCAGACAGAGAGACTCACAGACACAGTTACTGAAACAGATGAAGGGAAATGACAACTTGAGCAACAAACAAATTTAATAGCAAGATCTAGAATAGGAATAAAAAGAAGACAGCGAGAACGTTACCATTAATTATTAAAAAAAAAAATGTGTGTGTGTTTGGATAGAATGGGACAGGCAGAGGAAGAACAGAAGAATGTTTACTAAATAACTTTAAAACATTGCCTTTCTTTCATTTTTGGCTTTTTGGCCATTTTTATATCAATATTTTTGTGTGCTGTTACCAGTTACCTAGAAATCAATTATAACAACTCTTAGTACAAGATGAAAATCTTTTTTTATTTGCAGTTTTGAATATATTTATGTTGAGTTAAATCTGGCAATGTTGGCAGCTGAATGCCAAAAGTTCTCAGAAAAAGTGTCCCTATATGTATATAAATAACTTTTAAAAGTGTTTAAAAATCTACCACCTCCTGAGACATATAGCTTAGATATTATTATTTTCATTATATAGGTGGGGAAACTTAACATGAGGAACAAAATGAATGGTCAAAGCCACACAGAGAGAGTTCAGCCCAGAGGCTGGAGAGAGCTTACTCCAAATCCATTATTTTATTTCCATTTTACTATGACTCTGCTCTTAAAAATGCTCTACAGTGTCACAGATTAAAAGCACTCAGTTTCACTTTCAAAGTACTTGCTGTCCTTTGAAAGTACAAATCTTCCAAAACACAGAAAGACTTTTCCCCTTAAGAGAATGTGAATATGGCTTCCCTTTAAAATATATTCAGTTTAATATCTATTATGAACTTTTATGGTCCATACGTGAGTGTTGTGAAATTCTAATAGGTCCATTCAAAAGGGCGTGCATCGAATTTCAGTATTTGGATCAAGCTGAAGATAAGCCTTAAAAGTTGACATTTGCATTGGAAAGGCTGACAGAGCACAAAATCTATAAAAGTGAAAGTCACTCAGTCGTGTCCCAACTCTTCGCAACCCCATGAACTGTATAGTCCACGGGATTCTCCAGGCCAGAATACTGGAGTGGGTAGCCTTTCCCTTCTCCAGGGGATCTTTCCAACCCAGGGATCAAACCCAGGTCTCCTGCAGTGCAGGTGGATTCTTTACCACAAGGGAAGCCCACAAAACCTATAAATGGCATGAATGGCTGGGACAGAAATTATTTTTCAAGTACTTCAAAGGGACACTAGGGTGCAGCATTGTCCCTTTTCTCTACGCCAAAGTAACGAAAGCCTTCGGAGGAAACCGAACAGAATTACAGTGACGCCAGAAATCAAGAAGTAAAATCTAAAGGCACAAAACGTATCGAGCTTCACGGCTTCTTTTCTATGGGCAACCTAGATCTCAGGCCTTTGCCAGAAATGGAACTGGCTTCCCTTGGAAGCAAGTCAAATGTCAGAGGTTCCTTCTGGTCCATTTGCTGGGCTTCACGCACTTGGGGCACCAGCAGTGTTAAGGGCGCTGGAGGCAGACAGAACACCCAAGTGGGGTCAGCTAGAAAAAGCACGCGAAGGACTTCGGGGTCTGACAAGCTGGCTTCAGTCAAAACTGTTCTTACTTTTAACAAGACGGTCACGGGTAGGCCTGAGTATCACGGTTCCCTCTTCACGATCACATGCACACAAAACATACTCAACAGGGATAGGCAAGAACAGATGGGAGTTCATCCCTGAATGACCGGAGAATCGGACACCCAGAAGCAGAGTCTCGTGCAAGTTTGGTCCTGAGTTGGTCCATCCTACAGAGTGGACAGTAGCAGCGGCAGGAGCAGTCACTGTGGTATACCTGTCCTAGACCTGGGAAGCCCCCAGACAGTGGAAGGAGCACATGCATTTTCCAGGCCTGAAAGCCACTGGGTCTGACACTCAGCAGTGAGGCTGGCACTCACAGAAGCCTGCTGCAGCTGCTTCTAGTTGCCAAAAGAACAAACTCAGGTTCCCGTTTTATCCCAATTGTCTTCAGCAGCTATGCACGAGAAGACAGTGTTAAAATATAAGGCTTTTTCATCAGTTTTGCAGCCTGAATGTCGTAATAATCATGGGGATTCCTATCAAATGGTACAGACCGATGACTGGAGCTATTTTTGGTTCTAGAACTCCCATTTCTTTTCTTGTCACTCCAATCCTGATGGAGCTTGGCAAAGGATGCCCTACTGCATGCTCTGTGAGAAGAAAAGCCTCTTCTTCACATTCTAGACACACAGAAGCATCCACAGTCTCACATGCACAGACACGCAAACACTTAATGCAACTCTGAAAATCATCAAGAAGCTACGTCACAGACAACTGGAACCAAAGAATTCAAGCACAAGGAAGGACCTCTGTCACTTCGCAGGTGAAGAACAAAAAGATGAAACAATTAATGATGAACTACAGTAAGAGCTAGCATTCTTACAGGTATTTTTTATGTAATACCAGGCACCAGGTAAGTCCTCTACCCAGTGCTCGAAGTGACCTTCTCAAGACTGCATAGCTCTTTAGCCACAGACAGAGGAATGGAACCTAGGATTCTCATTTCCTTTTTCAGTGTTCCAAAGAACAATCAATTGAGTAGCGGACCATCCTTTGCCCAGGAAGACAAAACCAAACAAGGCAAAGCCAACCTGGCTGATTACGGGATGTTCAACGGGGACACGAAGCCCAGTGAATAAGGATGGGTTACCAGGCTGAGCGCCCCACCCTCTGATGGTGGAAGCCTCTGAAAAGACCCCAAGCAGACAACACAACAGAACCAAAGAACGGGAGCTCAGCCAAGCAAAGGGGAGCTGCCGACAGAGCCACACGAGCAACACACACGCTTCCAGGGCAGAGCAGTCAGGCCGCACGTCATGACGGGCTCTGCACGAAACGGCACGTCTACCACACCCCCACTCACCACGCAAATAGTAACACTGTCTGCAGCAGCAGCTTGGGGTAGGAGAGACAAGAGATAAACGCATTATACGAACGTCAGAGGAAGGTCATCGTAAATGTTCTAACGCTACAGACACGGACGAAAAATTACAGGTGCTACTTACTCCAAGATTTTTCCTAGCTGGTCGACATCTGAACTTCCACGAAAAAGAGGCCTGAAAGAAAGACACGCATTAAACAAGGAATTTTCTCCAGTTACATTTCAGCCCTGTTTGTCCTGATGATTACTGAACAGAAACCAAAATATTCTTTGGGTGGGGAATAAGTAACCTTTCGTAAATGAAGGTTTTCCTTGCATTCTCCTCACGGTAAGGCTTGATCATGAATATCTGGTGGTGCCTCATTCTCATACTGGGTATCCTTTTTTTTTTTTTTTAATTTTTCACTTGTCTATTTTTAGTTTTGGTTGTGCTGGGTCTTTGTTAATGCGTGCAGGCTTTCTCTAGTTGCGGTGCTCAGGATTCTCTCGTTGTGCGACACGGGCTCTAGGGTGAAAGGGCTTCAGTACTTGCAGCACGTGCGCTCAGTGGCTGCAGTGCACAGGCTTAGTTGCTCTGTGGCATGTGGGAGCTTCCTTGACCAGGGATTTAACCCATATCCCCTGGCTTGGCAGGCGGATTCTTAACCACTGGGCCACCAGGGAACCCCATCCTGAGTATCCTAGTCTTAGTTACTGTAACAACACTGCCACCATCATATACAGGCCCTGGCTTCAAAGTTCTGTTTAACTTTGGGATCGGATGGAACCCATCACTATCTTAAGTCTCAAACCAGAGGTATATGGACTTCTTTGAAATTACTCTTGGTCAGATCCTTCTCAGAGAACCCTTCCTTTTTCTGTAATTGAAGGACAGTTGATTTATAATATTAGTTTCAAGCGTACAGCAAAGTTTTCCAACTCTCTCTCTCTCTATATATATAGATGTATGAACGTATGTATGCGTGCATGCTCAGTCATTTCAGTCATGCCTGACCTTCTGTGACCCCAAGGACTGTAGCTCTCCAGGCTCCTCTGTCCATAGGATTCTCCAGGTAAAAATACTGGAGTGGGTTGCCATTTCCTTCTCCAGGGGATCTTCCCAACCCAGGGATCGAACCCGGGTCTCCTGCATTGCAGGCGGATTCTTTTTTTAAAATTTCATTTATTTATTTTAGTTGGAGGATAATTTCTTGACAATATTTTGGTGGTTTTTGCCATACACCGACACAAATCATACATGGGTGCACACGTGTCCCCCGATCCTGAACCCCTCTCCCACCTCCCTCCCCACGCCATCCCTCTGCACTGTCCCAGAACACCGGCTTTGAGTGCCCTGCTTCATGCATTGAACTTGCACTGGCCATCTATTTCACACATGGTAATATACACATTTCAATGCTATTCTCTCAAATCATCCGACTCTTGCCTTCTCCCACATAGTCCAAAAGTCTGTTCTTTACATCGGTGTCTCTTTTGCTGTCTTGCATATAGGATCGATGTTACTGTCTTCTTAAATCCCATATGTATGCATTAATATACTGTATCGGTGTTTCTTTTTCTGACTTACTTCACTCAGTATAATAGGCTCCAGTTTCATCCACCTCATTAGAACTGACTCAAACATGTTCTTTTTTATAGCTGAGTGATATTCCATTGTGTATATGTACCACAACATCCTTATCCATTTTTCTGCCAATGGACATCTAGGTTGCTTCCATGTCCTGGCTATTGTAAACAGTGTGCAGGTGGATTCTTTATTGCTGAGCAACTGGGGAAGCCCAGCATGTATATAAACATATAAATCATTTTCCATTATAGTTTCTTACAAGATATTGACTATAGTTCCCTGTGGTATTCAGTAGGTCCACATCTATTTTATCTATAGTAGTTTGTATCTGTTAACCTCATACTCCTGATTTATCCCTTCCTCCTCACTTTTCCCTTTGGTAACTAAAGGTTTGTTTTCTGGCGGAGTGCCTTTCTTTAATATCACTCTGCTATCACAGTACTTCCTCATGGGTCTCTCTCCTTCCACTTGTCTGGAACGCTGCAGTGAGCTACCTATGGGGCTGTTTTTTCTGATTATGCCACATCCCTTTCTCCCAGTTTTATGACAGCTAACTATCCCAAGTTCAAAATCCTAACTCGGCTTCAGAGGCAATCGTGAACACGCAAGCCTCATTATCTCATTACTGAGCTTTTAACTGACAACTCACCTAGGGACAAGTGAACTCACTTGGGGACATTTCTGGCACTTTCTTAAGCAGAGAGCACGGAGTTTTCTAGCTTTGTCCCCTAACCTTTGACCTAGTGCTTTACCTGAACCGGTGTCCAGTTAATACATATCTTATCTTATTTTACATATCCTATGGTACACACGTAAAAGTTCCCTAACTCCTGGTTCAATGAATGACACCAAAAGGTATTTTTCAACAGCCATGTGTTTTTAAAAATACATGATGCCTATTATCAGAAATATTTAAAAAATATTACATATCAATTGTAAGGCCTTAAACTGGACCTCTTAAATATTTTTACACACAATAAATTAACTTGCCATATAAGCTATATATGGAGACCCCTGCAAAGTCACTGCAGTTTAGTGGCTAGAAGACACCTTAAAATTCCTCAACCACCCTTTCCATTCAGGCCATTGTCCTAGAAAATCATTCTTTTCTTTCTGTTTTATTTTTAGCCACACCACAACTTGCGGGATCTTAGTTCCCAGACCAGGGATCAAACTGGTGGCCCCTTCTGTGGACATGCGGAACCCTAACCACTGGGCACTACGGAATTCTCAAAAATGGTTGTTTTTCAAATGCAGTGGAAGATAAATTTATTTGTGGTGTCACAAGCTCGACAGTGTTCGCTTTCCCCCGACCCCCAATCCACGGTGAAGCCCAACCCCAGTGCCTCAGAATGAGACTGTATTTAGATACAGTCTTTAAAGTGTCCCTCGGTTGTGTCTGACTATTTGTGACCCCATGGACAGTAGCCTGCCAAGCTCCTCTGTCCATGGAGTTTCCTAGGTAAGAATACCGCAGTGGGTTGACATTCCTTCTCCAGGGGATCTTCCTGACCCAGGGATTGAACCCGGGGCTCCTGCATTGCAGGTCAATTCTTCACCACCTGAGCCACCAGGGAAGTCCAATTTAAAGTGATGCTGCTACTGCTGCTGCTAAGTCGCTTCAGTCGTGTCCGACTCTGTGTGACCCCATAGACGGCAGCCCACCAGGCTCCGCTGTCCCTGGGATTCTCCAGGCAAGAACACTGTAGTGGGGTGCCATTTCCTTCTCCAATGCGTGAAAGTGAAAAGTGAAAGTGACAAATGAGGTCACAAGGATGGGCTCCAATCCTGAGTGGAGTCCTTCTGAGATGAGGAATCCAGAGGCACGTGTGCCCACGGAGAAGTGATAACATGAGCACACAGCAGAAGGCGAGCCAAGGAGAGCGCTCGCAGAGAAACCCAACCATCTGACACCTTGATCCTGGGCTTTCAGCATCCAGAACTGTCAGAAAACAAACTTCTGTCGTTGAAGCCACCCAAGGCTTCAGTATTTTGTTGCAGCAACCCTAGCAAACTAACACAAACATCACTAATGCAGCCAAATTAGTAACGAATTTTGGTGACTGAGATGCCGTGCTCCTGGGGCAGTGGGCTTGGGTTTGATCCCTAGTCAGTGAATTAGATCCCACATGCTGCAACAAAGAGTTTGCTTCCTGCAACTAAAGATCCCACATGCTGCAACTGAGGCCTGGCACTGCCAAATAAACAAACATTAAAGGAGCTATGGGGCTGGGTTCTAAAAGACATCCAGAGAGGTCTTAAGGTGAGAAGCCAAAGTTTCTGAAAACCTCAGTAATGGACTCCCAGCAGATACGATTCATACAGCACTGGTGTTGTATCTGTCCTAGTGCCATGGGCTGGCCTAACGTCGTCTCCTTTAATTCTCACCAAAACGTCAGGAGCGAGACAGTATTACTGTCATCCCTATTTTCTGATGAGGAAACTGAGGACTGGGGAAGCTTCCTGACTTCTAAGCACTCATAACAGATTGCAGACTTAAAATGTAATCCAGGTCTGCTCAGCCCCAAAGCCCAGGTGCTTCATTACGATGCTGTGAAACTTTGATTTTTGGCTACTAATGTTCTCTGCAATCACAGACAGTCACTTTAGCTGAGCCTCTGGGGTGAAGAACAGGGGCCCTTGACGAGCCCTTTGTAGAGAACCTGATGTCTTTTAAGTGGGTGCCTATGGGTTTTTATAAGGAATTACTTGTTTGCTTGTTAATGGCTGTGCTGGGTCTTCGTTGCTGCACACTGGCTTTCTCTGCTTGCAGGGCGAGGGCTTCTCACTGTGCGGGCTTCTCTTGCGGAGCTCGGGTTCTAGGGCATGTGGACTCACGCAGTACTTGTGGTGTGAGGGTTTAGTTGCCCCTTGGCATGTGGAATCTTCCTGGACCAGGGATCAAACCCATGTCCTCTGCACTGGCAGGTAGATTCTTAACCACTAGACTACCAGGGAAGTCTGTCTATGGGATTCTTACATTGCTTTGCAAGCGTCCAACTATCTTTAAATTCTTGCTCTACCTGAACAAGGAATAAAGCAATTCACCAGATCAAGGCTTTCTATCCTTACTGACTGATGGCCCTTCTAGATCTTTAAATTCTTCCTACAGCCCAATCCTTTATAGCTGTTTAGCTCACACATCTTCGTGGATACATCATCTTTTAACTCTTTGGGATGCATAGAACTCAAGTCACACAGAATCAACAGTTTTCTCTCTTTTCACACTCACCTATTTCCTTAATATTAAAAGTATAAATATATAAAGCTAAGTGTAGCCGGCATTAGGTTTGGGAACAGGAACAAAAGTCCCCTCCTTGTCAAGCAAGTATCTGAGACGGCTGGAGAGGTGAGGGTGCCAGGCCAGCAAGCACAGAGGCCCCGGGAGCATCAGTCTAATCTGCTGAGCTGGTTAAGTTGCTATGTCAACATGCCAAGCCCCTCACCCTTCTTGAGAAAGACTGGTATCCACAAGCACAAGTGAAATTACTTGGGAGGATTATGGAGCAGTTTAAAATAAGTATGTTGGCATAGCTATGGCGAAACAAACAAAGCAGATAAACTTGAATGGATGTTTTCCAGGCAAAGGTGTAGGAACGTCTCTTTCTTAGGGGTGGGTTCCAAGGCCTCAGCCTGAAGCTCAGCTGTAACGGTAGTGGCTCTTGTCCTTACTGATTTGGTTTTCGGCTCTCCTCTTGTTTTTGTCCCTTGGCATATTCTAACTTTTTTTTTTTTTTTTTGCTGGTTCCACTATGTATTTGAGCTTGCTCTATCTTATCTTACATTTGCTACGTGTTTTAACAGAGGGCTTTCAAGTCAGGTTGTCTACCGTATTGTAAGAACTTGTAGTCTTATCTCTATTGGTTGGACTTGGCCCATGAAGTGAAAAGTGCCCTGCATTCTCGCGTTAGGACTGGCTCATCACTTTGGCTTCCTTTAATGAGGGCAGCAAGCAGAAGGGCTGGATCATAACCAATCTTCCGTGAGTACTCAGCAAAACATGCCAGGGCATACTAGAAACTCAGGGGCTACAAAACGGCGTAGAACTCAAGTTGCCTTTGCCACCTTAGGAAGTCTTGGTGTGTGATTCTGAGGCCTATTAACTTGTCTTTGCCGCAGATGGGTTGGCTTGAGTTATATGGAGCAACTGATCCTGACTGCTGGCAATTTAGCTTTTATAAATTGGATCTATGGATCTTTAGATGCAAAGAAATAGTCAAAAGACAAGAGAAGGGGCATTAGGCCTAACTGGAACTGGTACTCTCAGCTGACCAAGAGGGTGGTCATGTGATCAAATTCTTAAGATCACCTATTTGGTTTTTGGCTGCAAATCTGCAATAGTCTGTATGATCTGGTTTTATGATAAAGGAGGCTATGTTCCAGGATTGTGAAGGACAATGGGTTTAGAGGAGAGATGAAACTTTTCATCATGATGAACTCCTGGCTGTGCTACAGTGGCATATGGAGATGTGAGAGTAAGATCTCCCTAAGGACTTTCCCTGGTGGCTCAGATGGTAAAGAATCCGCCTGCATTGCAGGAGACCCAGGTTCAGTCCCTGGGTTGAGAAGATCCCCTGGAGAAGGGAATGGCAACCCGCTCATGTATTCCTGCCTGGATAAGCCCATGGACAGAGAAGCCTGGTGGGCTTAAGTCCATGGGTTCTCAAGGAGTCAGACGTGACTGAGTGACTAACAAGGACCTTATTCTATCTTTAAATAAGGCTCTTTGGTAAGAAGTCTCAGCTGCATCCGGTATGCATGCACCATGAACTGAAGAAACATATGGGACTGATATTTTCATTGAGATTATTTTGAATATTTCTTCCTCCTTCAGATTAGTTGAGATAAACAGGCTTCGATTCATATAATTTATGGCATATTTTAGGTGGACAAATATGAACATAATCTTTGATCATAATCTTTGGTTTAGTGATTACTGTCTTGAACAACTGCTAACACACACACATGTATGAGTCGGACTTGGTTGGTTCTTTATTACCATAAACTAGAGTTAAGCGGGAAGGAAGTAAAGGGTTGAAGGAGCAAGACAGGGGAGAATAAAAGACACAGAAAGAGCGGAAGACTGAGACTGAGATAGAGGTGGGCAGATAGAGACAATCTGAGGAGGGCCACAGGAATTTTAAACGCTGTTTCTTCCCATTGCCTAAGAATCTACCTCTTGTGGAAATCCTAGGGGGCATTTATAGGGGCTCCCCTTGAAGAATGAAAATGGAAAAGGAATGCTCTCTTATATTCATGAGACAGAGCCTCATCAAAGATAAAATCATACAGGGCCTTTCCTGGTGGTCCAGTGGCTAAGACTCCACTCTCCCAGTCAGGGGGACTGGGTTTGATCCCTGCTTAGGGAACTAGATCCCATATGCCACAACTAAGAGTTTGAATGTTATACTTAAGACCCAGCAGAGCTAAATAAATAAATTAGACAAATAGTTTTTTAAAAAGATAGTCATACATCAAAAAAAAAAAAAAAACCAAAAACAATGTGAGAGCAGGAAGAAACCCACAAAGTTATCCTATTTTGTCTGGTTTTGGACATAACACACCCAGGTGACATATGAATTCTTTTGGACTAATTACTTAAAAACATAGTTATCAACAGAGAGATTCTGTTGAAGGTACGAAATCTGAAGCCTGTCTTTATATTGTTAAAAAGAATTCCTATATACATATTTTGGGGTGGGAGGTTAAATAATGAAATAGAAAGATCACTATTACCAAAAACGTCCAAAAATAAAGAGTGCAATTGCTTTACTGGATTAACATGTTAAAAAAATCCTTTTATTATACAGAACATTACTTAAGGTAACTTTTATGCTTTTGACTATATAAAAACCTACAGTTCCTTTTAATGGCTGAGCAATATTCCATTGTATGTATGTACCACATCTTCTATATCCATTTCTATGTTGATGGACACTTAGGTTGCTTCTATGTCTTGGCTAACGTAAAGAGTGCTCCTGTGAACACTGGGGTACATGTATGTTTCTGAATTAGGGGTTGCTCTGGGATTGCTAGTCATAATACTTTCCAGTAGTTTAACCAAGTGGTTGGGGAGCAGTGCACAAATGTTATTTAAAGACCTTTGTTCAATCTAAGTTTCATGAATCCATTTCCAAGTTTATGCCTACATGCCTTTTCTCTTCCTCTCGTCTGTGAGCCTCCTTTTTCTCCACAGTCTCTGGAACTTTCACGGTCTATTGCAAAAACTCTCCTGTTTCTCATGCCCTTAAACCTCCTTCAACTGTCAATTCCCAGATAAACTTCCAGCAGGACTTTGCCCATGCTACCCTTTGAAGCCAACTTATTTGACAAGATACATAATATTTGGAGGAAAACATCTGGAACTGAACATGGCTATGTTTTTATATAAGAGGATTTTACATGATTTCCGAGTATTCGAATATCTTTCATCATTCTACTTGATAATAGTTAATGCTGATGAAATAAATTCTATGAAAGGCATATGTTTTTGTTTACATATATAAACTTTTTTTTCTCTTTTTCCTAACCAAAGGGAGACTTCTACAAAATACAATGGCAAATTGCATTCATTTCAAACCATAGCAAAGTCATTTTTCTTTTCATATCAACGTTGTGCCAAAATAAATGTAGATCTTGGGTTTGTTTTTTTTTAAAAAAAAAAACAAGAATTTCTCTAAGGCTTTCCTAAATTTGTGAGAGGTTAAGCCTTAACATGGGCTTCCAAGTGGTGCTAGTGGTAAAGAACCTGCCTGCCAGTGCAGAAGACCTACGAGATGAGAGTTTGATCCCTGAGTCAGGAAGAGCCCCTTGTGGAGGGCATGGTGATCCACTCCAGGCTCTTGCCTGGAGAATCCCCATGGACAGAGGAACCTGGTGGGCGATAGCCCATGGGGTCGCAAAGTTGGCCACGACTGAGCGACTCAGCATGCACATATGCAAGCCTTAATACTCCCCCCAACCCCTTACCATGTTGGTTTCTCAGGATATATGCTGACCGGGGAAAGGGCATAGACTTTGGTGATAGACTGTTTTGAGTGTGAACCCCTGCTCAGCTACTCCTCCCTGTAAGACCTTAGGAAAGTCACTGAGCCTCTTTAAACCTTCATTGCTTCATCTGTAAAAACGTCCAGCTTATAGTAGACCCATAATAAGGAGCGGCAAAATACACAGGCTTTCTCCCACTTACATAGGTGGATGTTCCTTGTTCTGGCCACTATTACTCACAGATGATAAGGTAAAATATTTAGCATGATGTGTAAAAAAGGAAGAGGACGTCTGTCAGTGTGGTGGCTGCCCAAGTCAAACCTAATAGTCCTTCCTCTGGAGTCCCTATATATTCTCTGCATCTGTAATGGGGCTTACTGGCACTAGTGGTAAAGAACCTGCCTCCCAGTGCAGGAGACGCAAGAGACACGGGCTGGATCTCTGGGTCGGGAAGGTCCCCTGGAGAAGGGCATGGCAACCCACTCCAGTATTCTTGCCTGGAGAATCCCATGGACAGAGGAGCCTGGCAGGCTACAGTCCCTGGGGTCACAGAGAGTCAGACACGACTGAAGCGACTTAGCAGGCCCATCTGTTATAACGCTGAACACTCTTCTCATCAAGAAAATAAAAAGTGAATGTCAAATTTTCCTAGTGAAGATTAACTCATTTTGAATTGGCAACGTCCTTTCCTCTTCTGAATGTAAGTTTAGCAAAAAACTTGCTCACCATTATCAGTGAAGTGATTTTTCTTGGGTCAAATTACAAAAGGGGACTGAGTTTCAGACTACATGCCTTTTAAAACAAACAACTAAAAGAACATATAAATATTATTCATAATCTCAATGGACGGTGCAAAATAATGTTTAGAAGTAGGATATGTCTTCTAGCAGACAAGACATGTATGGTGATATGTCTGTTATAGGAAGGAAATGATTCATGCATAATGGAAGATCAAAGATTTCATTTAGTTACAATACTTTCATTGTACTAAAAAGACGAGAGTGTCATGGATCACCCTATACACCCTATAGAACCCCTCTGTAACCTGCATTTGACCGCAGTAAGACACGACTGAAGCGACTTAGCAGGCCCATCTGTTATAACGCTGAACACTCTTCTCATCAAGAAAATAAAAAGTGAATGTCAAATTTTCCTAGTGAAGATTAACTCATTTTGAATTGGCAACGTCCTTTCCTCTTCTGAATGTAAGTTTAGCAAAAAACTTGCTCACCATTATCAGTGAAGTGATTTTTCTTGGGTCAAATTACAAAAGGGGACTGAGTTTCAGACTACATGCCTTTTAAAACAAACAACTAAAAGAACATATAAATATTATTCATAATCTCAATGGACGGTGCAAAATAATGTTTAGAAGTAGGATATGTCTTCTAGCAGACAAGACATGTATGGTGATATGTCTGTTATAGGAAGGAAATGATTCATGCATAATGGAAGATCAAAGATTTCATTTAGTTACAATACTTTCATTGTACTAAAAAGACGAGAGTGTCATGGATCACCCTATACACCCTATAGAACACCTCTGTAACCTGCATTTGACCGCAGTTATGCTTTAACTGGTATGTTTCTTGACTAGCAGAGGAATTTTCCACGTTCACAAAATGACCTTTTGGAAAATATTACCCAGAAGAATGTCTGCTCTTTTATACTTATAACTCATGTTCAGTTCTAAAGCTATTATCAATGAAGTTAAAAATGATACCTAGACATATACCCAGGAGTACTGAAATGTCCTGACAAAAAACTCTAAGGACAGATGTCCTTACAAAAAACTGTACATGAATGTACAAAGCATATTCATATTCATAATAACCAAAAGGAAGAAAGTACCCAGATGTTCATCAACTGATAAAGGGCTAAACAGAATGTGATACTGCCACACTGGAGTATCATTCAGTCATAAAAAGGAATGAAATGCTGCTATAATGTGGCCGACCCTTGAAAACATTATGCCGAATAAAAGAAGTGAGTCACAAAATACTACGTGTTGTATGATTCCATTTATATAGAAGAGACGCATCTAGAGAGTCAGAAAGTAGATCAGTGGTTGCCTAGGACAGGGCCTTGTGGGGAAACGGGAAGTGACTGCTAATGAGTGTGGGGTTTCTTTTTAGAGTGATGCAGATTATCCTAACAATCACTGTGGTGACCGTTGCACGGCTCTCTGGATACACTACACTAAAAACCACTGAACTATAAAATTGTTATTGGTGAATTGCATGGTATGTGAGTTATAGGTCAATAAAGCTGTTTTAAAAAAGTAGTTAAATTATATTTCAAAGCAAACATTACAGATGCAGGACAGAAAAAGAAAACCTGCTAAGAAAACTCCTTTAGGGTTAAATATATGGAAAGTACAAGGTATTAAAGTACAGTGATAGACATTTCTTCTCCCATATATTCAATCATGTACTCATTTGGAGAGAAGTGCTTTGGAAGTTCTGAATAATCTACTAGTATCTGAATCTCCCCAAATACCTGATTTACCAGATTAGGGTTATATCATAAACCCCCCGAATGTCTATGGATTAAAAAAGACACTCAGAAAACTATCTAGCTTTTTCGGATCCGCCATCTGCGGTGGAACTGCCGCCAGGATGCAGATTTTCGTGAAGACCCTGACAGGGCAGACCATCACTCTTGAGGTCAAGAGTGATGGTCTCGGAAACAATAGAAAATGTAAAGGCCAAGATCCAGGATAAGGAAGGAATTCCTCCTGACCAGCAAACACTGATCTTTGCTGGCAAGCAACTGGGGGATGGACGTACTTTGTCTGAATACAACATTCAAGAGGAGTCCACTCTTCGTCTGGTGTTGAGACTGTGGTGGCGCTAAGAAAAGGAAGAAGAGGTCTTACACCACTCCCGAGAAGAACATGCATCAGAGACAGAAGGTTAAATTGGCTGTTCCGAAACGCTATAAGGTGGACGAGAATGGCAAAATCAGTCGCCTTCACCGGGAGTGCCCCTCAGATGAACGTGGTGCTGGAGTCTTTATGGCCAGTCACTTCGACAGACATTATTCTGGCAAATGTTGTCTGACCTATTGTCTCAACAAACCAGAAGACAAGTAATTGTATATTTGGTTAATAAACATATGAGCTAACATTTAAAAAAAAAAAAAGAAAAAGAAAACTATCTAATGCTTTCCTGTGGCTGGTGATATTACGGGGGATTTCTTCCCCCCTGCATTTGTTTATTATTTTGTACTAAGCACTTATGAGTATGAGTATGTGCTCAGTCACCCAGTCATGTCTGACTCTTTGCAACCCCATGGACCACAGTCCACCAGGCTCCTTTGTCCATGGGGTTTCTCAGGCAAGAATACTAGAGTGGGCTGCCATTTCCTGCTCCAGGGGATTTTCCCGAACCAGGGATTGTACCCATGTCTCCTGCTTGGTAGGTGGATTCTTTACCACTGAGCCACGTGGTAAGCCTTATTTCATGAGCATCAGCTGCTTAAACATTTTTTACATTTATTTTTATTTGGCTGTGCTGGGTCTTATTTTGGCCTGTGGGAGTTAGCCCTCTGATCAGACATCGAACCTGCTGCTGCTGCTAAGTCACTTCAGTCGTGTCCGACTCTGTGCGACCCCACAGACGGCAGCCCACCATGTAGTCACAGTCCTGGGATGAAGGAGTTAGGCTTTGTGATTCTGACTTGTTCTTTACTTTCTTCGGTTGAGTTGGCTGGAAAGAATGTTAAGGTGCTTGAGAGAAACATGAGAAAGCACAAAGCCTTCGACTGTTGTGCCCAGAAAATAATCTATAAAGTAACCATTGACATTTGTTCAAGGATCTTTACAAAGGAAGTTCCAGGATGAGCATATAGGCTGCAGCTTGAGGCCATGGGAAGGATTGTTATCTGAGACCTGTTTGTGAGGGAAATACTTATGGCAAAGGAAGTCTGCTGAGTTTAGGGTTTAGGAATAATTAAGAATAGCTAGAAGCCTTTTTAGGAGGTAGTGATCTTAAGATGCTAGGGGCAAACAGGATTTAGAAAGATAAGAAACAAACTGAGGAATGTAGCATGAGTTACAATGTAATCACAAGTTAAGTATAGGACACAGAAGAGAAAGTAGATAATAGATAGCAAAGCCAATTCTGAGAGAATCGCTGAAGCAGGAACTCTGTTTGAAGGACAACAGTGATTTCTGGAGATAGTAAATCTGGGTGCGGGAAACTGAAAATGTCAAACCGCTGACCTAATGCATTTGTCAAAGTATAAAAGAGAACCTGAAGCTTGAAATAAATATGTAGTTCCATACTATGAGTCAGAGGTTACATCATCATCCTCTGACACTGCTCACCCCTTCAGGCTGATACACTGGCTCCTAGAGCTGGACTCCAGCAGCTGAGTGCCAAGGAATTGTTGCTTTTGAACTGTGGTGTTGGAGAAGACTCTTGAGAGTCCCTTGGACTGCAAGGAGATCCAGCCAGTCCATTCTGAAGGAGATCAGCCCTGGGATTTCTTTGGAAGGAATGATGCTGAAGCTGAAACTCCAGTACTTTGGCCACCTCATGCGAAGAGTTGACTCATTGGAAAAGACCCTGATGCTGGGAGGGATTGGGGGCAGGAGGAGAAGGGGACGACAGAGGATGAGATGGCTGGATGGCATCACGGACTTGATGGACATGGACGTGAGTCTGAGTGAACTCTGGGAGTTGGTGATGGACAGGGAGGCCTGGCGTGCTGCGATTCATGGGGTTGCA
Organism: Oreotragus oreotragus; assembly: GCA_006410675.1. Taxonomy (NCBI): domain Eukaryota; kingdom Metazoa; phylum Chordata; class Mammalia; order Artiodactyla; family Bovidae; genus Oreotragus; species Oreotragus oreotragus. The sequence continues at coordinate 481,760 of SJYX01012381.1, forward strand.
AAGCGTCAGACACGACTGAGTGACTGAACTAAACTGACTTTCAAAAACAGCAAAGGATTTCTTTGTCTCACGTACCAGTAAATCTAGGAAAGGGGAAATTTAAGACAGTCGTGGTCACTCAATAAGGCCATCAGGGAAACCAATCCCTTTTGTCTTGTGCTCTGCCATACTTAGTAATGATGGCCAAGCCTCAGGCATCACGCGTGTGTTCTAGGGAAGATAATGAACTGGAAAGCGCTGTACCAGAAGAAAAGCAGTTTTAATTTCATGTGCCAGTACTGAGTCTAACAGGAAATATGAGGAGTTTTTTTTTTTTTACAGGAGGAGAAGGGGACGACAGAGGATGAGATGGCTGGATGGTATCACGGACTCGATGGACGTGAGTCTCAGTGAACTCCGGGAGTTGGTGATGGGAGGGCTGGCGTGCTGCGATTCATGGGGTAACAAAGAGTCGGACACGACTGAGCGACTGAACTGAACTGAGCATACATACAGAATGGTCACTGTTCCTTCTATCAAGAAGGCTTTCCTCTCTAGTCTTTCAACAAGGTTCAGTCTCGCACGTCTCCAAATTCACTCCCTTGGTTTACCTCTGGGTAACTCCAGTGTGAGCATGTGTGTTTGCACAGATACGTAAGTGTGAATAGATGTATACACAGCCAGAGCTGAAACCGGATTTGATTTCTACCACTGTATCCATTTATGCTTTACCTGCTCTGTGGTGCTAGGCAATATCTGCAAACAGTGGGCATTTAAAAGCCAAGCGGCCTGCCAAAACCAGCAGAGAAGCAGCAAGAGGCGTGTCGGGGTAGAACTTTTGCCCCGGCGGGCTTACTTCATCAAGGCATGCAGGACAGGGATGGGCTCCTTGGAAGACAAAGAAAGAGGAAAGTGCAGAAAGGGAAGCAAAGGCGAAACAGAGAGTGAGGGATTAAGGAGGGTGTGGAGGGGGAAGAGGAGCTTGAAGAAAGCCAGCCCAGAGAGGAAGAAGGGCGGGAGGAAAAAAAAAAAAAAAAAAAGTATGAAAAGTCCAAGTAATAAAAAAGGAAGGACTGGGGCAAAAAGAACCTGAGATGAAGCTGTGTCGGTAAGGGAGGTGCTCCTGAGAGCAAAACCCAGATGAACACGAGTTACAGGGTGCTGCCATTTCTGTGCACAGCAGGGGACACTCAGTCTGGTCATTTCCTTAAAAGTAAATAGCTGAATTCATTTTCACTAGTTACCAGCTGTGAATAATTTATTTCTCCACAGAGGGCTCACATTTAGTGGACTGTGAGTAACTTCCTTCAGAGAAAAAAAGAGGGGGAGAGAGAGAGAGAGGAAAACTCCAATGGGTTTCGATTCAAAATGGCCAATTAAACCAGAGCTCACCCAAACACTTGAGATTTCTGAAACATTACAAAACTTACGAATTAATATTTTTACTTAGTCAATTTTATACATGACCAAGAAAGCCTACGCAGTCATTAAGATGTAATGTCACTTCTAACCATCTGAACAAATGTCGAGCGTCTACCATTTGCCAGAAACTATTATTTCTCGTATACGCTTCTTTGATGAAAGAATTGCCTTTCTCTTCTCCTAGTCTTAGGGCACTTGGGCTGATATAATACAATTGTAGGCTGGGTGGCTTAAATGACTGAAGCTGATAACCGGCAGCTCTGGAGACTGAGAAGGCCTAGAAGAAAGTGCCAACATGATCGATTTCTGATGAGGACCCGCTTCCTGGTTTGCAGACCACTTTCTTATTGCATTACTCATATGATGGAGAGAGAGAGCAAATTCTCTGGTACCTCTTTTTAGAAGGGCACTAATCTCATGGGTGCTTCACCCTCACGACCTCTTCCAACTCTAATCTCTTAAAGGCCCCATCTCCAAATCACATCAAATTAGGGGTTGGAGCTTCAACATCTGAATTTTGAAAGGGACACAAACATTCAGTCCATAAGACTTCCTTCCTCAAGTTATTAACTACAACACCTCTCCTACCTTTAAAATTAGAAGGCTGGGTTGGCATGTTTTGGTCCAATAGGAACAACAAACAAAATGTGTCTCCTTCTGTGTCTGGGATTCAAGTATTTATTTCATGTAATTTCCAAGAATTTTTCTTGCCAAATAACATGTTTGTTAGTCTCCCAGTGCCTCCCTTATCTCTTGCTGTCTAATCACTCTGCTCATCAGGGGAGGTTTTTTTTTTTTTTAAAAAAGAAACACTGATTTATTACTTATTTTTAGTGGCACTGGGTCTTCGATGCTGCGCACGGCTTTCTCTAGTTGCGGAGAGCAGATGCTGCTCTCGAGTTGCTGCGTGGGTTTCTCACTGTGGTGGCCTCTCTTGTTGCCAAGCATGGGCTCTAAGGTATGTGGGCTTCAGCAGGGGCAGTACATGGGGTTAGCTGCCTTGTAGCATGGGCGCTTCCCAGACCAGGGGTTGAACCCAAGTCCCCTGCATTGGCAGGTGGATTCTTAACCACTGGACCACCAGGGAAGCCCATCAGGGGAGTTCTTAAGGCAGGAAAGAAATGATCGGGTCACTGAGCGTTTCTAAAGGCTAGGTTACTCTCTGCTGAGTCACTTCAGTCGTGTCCGACTCTGTGCGACCCCAGAGACGGCAGCCCACCAGGCTCCCCCGTCCCTGGGATTCTCCAGGCAAGAACACTGAGTGAAAGTGAAGTCACTCAGTCGTGTCCGACCCTCAGCTACACAATGGACTGCAGCCTTCCAAGCTCCTCCGTCCATGAGATTTTCCAGGCAAGAGTACTGGAGTGGAGTGCCATTGCCTTCTCCATGTAGTAATGTAGGTTACTCCCTACATTACTGCATTTTCATCCTCAGTCTAACCTAAAGTCAGACAGCACTAGTACAGCTTTGCATTTGAAACAAAGCTTGAGAACCAACCAGGAAAAGAGGTCTGAGTCAAAGCTGAGATGTGCTAACTTGCAAGGGTAAAGCGTTTGTGTTAGTATTACTAATTACTAGGAACCTGGGGGCAAGTCCAGGATCTGGGACTTCCCATGGAATCACCTCTCTCACCATGAACGATAAGCTTCTTTTATAGTCAGACATCTCAGGTTCAATGCCCTGGGGAAGGCGGTCTTCTGTCTCTTCATATAACTACAGAGCCTGTATAACTCTCTTCCTCCCTTATGGAAATTCGAGCTGTAATATGCACTGTATTTTAAGTTGGGCTTGGTATTGAAAAACTTTAATGACGACATGCTGGAAGATCATTTGGGGCAAGGGTGATTGGTGGCATGTGGAGACACAGAAAGGATTATCAGAGATTACCAGGAACACTTGGCAAAAGCAGTGCCAGAGACTGACTGGTGATGGTTTAGTTGCTAAGTTGTGTCTGACTCTTGCGACCCCATAGACTGTAGTCTACCAGGCTTTACTTACTAACTGGGCTCAGTCACTTCAGTCGCTCAGTCGTGTCCGACTCTTTGTGACCCCATGAATCGCAGCACGCCAGGCCTCCCTGTCCATCGCCAACTCCCGGAGTTTACCCAAACTCTTGTCCATCGAGTCGGTGATGCCATCCAACCATCTCATCCTCTGTCGTCCCCTTCTCCTCCTGCCCCCAATCCCTCCCAGCATCAGAGTCTTTTCAAATGAGTCAACTCTTCGCATGAGGTGGCGAAAGTACTGGAGTTTCAGCTTCAGCATCAGTCCTCCCAATGAATATTCAGGGCTGATCTCCTTTAGGATGGACTGGTTGGATCTTCTTGCAGTCCAAGGGACTCTCAAGAGTCTTCTCCAACACCACAGTTCAAAAGCATCAGTTCTTCGGCGCTCAGCCTTCTTCACAGTCCAACTCTCACATCTATCCATGACCACTGGAAAAACCATAGTCTTGACAGACCTTTGTTGGCAAAGTAATATCTCTGCTTTTGAATATGCTATCTAGGTTGGTCATAACTTTCCTCCCAAGGAGTAAGCGCCTTTTAATTTCATGGCTGCAATCACCGTCTGCAGTGATTTTGGAGCCCCTCAAAATAAAGTCTGACACTGTTTCCACTGTTTCCCCGTCTATTTCCCATGAAGTGATGGGACCAGATGCCAGGGCTTATCAATTACCTTCACTCTGCAGAAATGTGAACTAGAACCATCACTTACCCAAACTAGAACCTCATCATATCACATAATAAAATCATTCTGTCCCACAATTCCTAGCCTTTTTTTATACTCTGCCTTCCGGGAGAGAAAGAAAACCTATACGAGGGAGCTGGCTGGGTGGGAATCTTGGCACCTCTGTTCCTCAGTACTGGCCATGTGGTGGGGCAGTCACGAACAGGGTGACCAAGTGACCCAGTATGCCCAGGATGGTTCCATGTTTAGCACTAAAGGTCCTGTATCCAGGGAAACCTCTTTGTCCCAGGCAAACCAGGGTGGCTGATGACCCTACCCAGGAGACCCAGTACAAGAAGTTATAGTAAAAGAAAAAAAAAAAAAAGACTAATTTTTTAAAAAGTACCTTTGTTATTTCAGAGGTCTTTTGTAAACAATCAAACGAGATCTCTCAAAAGAGTAAGAACCAAGGTGGTCCAAAGAGACAAGTTCATTCTTATTTTTTCCTAGTAACTCACTGTTTCTAGACAATAAGGGACTAGACACTCAGCAGCTCCCTCCTCACACTAAAATTCAATTTGCTATTACTCCATTTTAGCAAAAGACCTTATAAAACTGTACACCTCTTGTCCAGGGAAAGAGCATTGCCTGTGGTTTAATCTGCCTGGTCAACTTAACTAGCTGGGGGAAGTGCATATCTAAGTGTTCGTATCTCAGTCATGTAGACCTCCAGGCTCCTTGTCCATGGGATTCTCCAGGCAAGAATACTGAGTGGGTTGCCGTGCCCTTCTCCAGGGGATTTTCCCAACCCAGGGATCGAAGTTGAATTGAATTGCAGGCAGATTCTTCACCATCTGAGCCACCAGGGAAGCCCCGCATAATCTAAAGAGGAGACCATCAATAGAGACTGGGATGGAGCTACTACACATCTAGGAGGACAAAGAGAATGCATCTTGTCCAGTGTGACTGATGGTAGTGACAGGCTGTGAGCCAGGCTGAGAATGACTCTGACAGGCTACCTAGGTGCAGTGGGCTTTCTCGGTGTCTCAGCGGTAAAGAATCTGCCTTCAATCCAGGAGATGCGGGTTTGATCCCCTGGAGAAGGAAATGGCAACCCACTCCAGTATTCCTGCCTGGAGAACTCCATGGAGAGAGGAGCCTGGAGGGCTACAGTGCATGGGGTCGCAAAGAGTCAGACACAACTGAGCGACTAACACTTAGACTTAACACTTAGTGACGAAACAGCAGCAGCCTAGGTGCCGTAGGAGAGGTGCTGTGATTAATCAGCAGCATATACCATGGAAAACACACTAGCTGTGTGAGCCAAGGTGGCCCAGGTGAGTCAAGCTTTCTCTGTCTGATAGGCAGACATTAAAGCAATACACAATGAGCTTAAGGCAGAAAATGTTCAAGTAAGCCCATTGAATAGTGACATAGTCCAATAGCAAATATTACTTCCGTCTAGTCAAGGCTATGGTATTTCCTGTGGTCATGTATGGATGTGAAAGTTGGACTGTGAAGAAGGCTGAGCGCCGAAGAATCGATGCTTTTGAACTGTGGTGTTGGAGAAGACTCTTGAGAGTCCCTTGGACTGCAAGGAGATCCAACCAGTCCATTCTGAAGGAGATCAACCCTGGGATTTCTTTGGAAGGAATGATGCTGAAGNAGATTAAATTGCCAACATCTGCTGGATCATGGAAAAAGCAAGAGAGTTCCAGAAAAACATCTATTTCTGCTTTATTGTCTATGCCAAATCCTTTGACTGTGTGGATCACAATCAACTGTGGGAAATTCTGAAAGAGATGGGAATACCAGACCACCTAACCTGCCTCCTGAGAAATCTGTACGCAGGTCAGGAAGCAACAGTTAGAACTGGACATGGAACAACAGAGTTGACTCATTGGAAAAGACTGATGCTGGGAGGGATTGGGGGCAGGAGGAGAAGGGGACGACCGAGGATGAGATGGCTGGATGGCATCACGGACTCGATGGACTTGAGTCTGAGTGAACTCCGGGAGTTGGTGATGGACAGGGAGGCCTGGTGTGCTGCGATTCATGGGGTCGCAAATATTCAGAAACGACTGAGCAACTGAACTGAACTGAACTGAACTGATACATAATACACGGAGAAGGCAATGGCAACCCACTCCAGTACTCTTACCTAGAAAATCCCATGGACGGAGGAGCCTGGCAGGCTGCAGTCCATGGAGTGCTGAGGGTCATACACGACTGAGTGATTTCACTTTCACTTTTCACTCTCTTGCATTGGAGAAGGAAATGGCAACCCACTCCAGTGTTCTTGCCTGGGGAATCCCAGGGATGGGGGAGCCTGGTGGGCTGCCATCTATGGGGTCGCACAGAGTCAGACACGACTGAAGTGACTTAGCAGCAGTAGCAGTATACATAGTACATGAATATATTCATATATCTAAATATGTAATATTTCTACATTTACTATGCTTTTAATAAATTCTTATATCCTTCAAATTATATTTTTATTTTTTGAAATAAGTACCTATATTGAGTATAATGTATATTTACAATGTTCAATAACATAGAATAGTAAGTAAATGTAAACAAAAGACACTAATAAAAACTAACCAATATCCATGAAATAATAAAAAAAAGTAAAATGATTTCCCTTTCACATTAGCATAAGTATGTCTATATAACTATTATCAGCTCCAGTCCTCCTCAGTAAAACAGAGATAATAATGCATTCATTTTGATGATTAAATGTGATAACTCATACAGTATGCTCAGTCGAAGCCCAGAAAGAAATCCCACCTAAGGGTGATCGAAGTCCAGGTTATGAATAAATTATTTTGATTCTAGTCAACTACTAACAACTGAAGAATAGGCCAGTTTTTGCAAAAGTCCAGTATAACAAAGGTACAAAAATAATATGAAAGCTTAGTGTACATATAAAATTGTTTGGCAGAAAAATACTAACTTCTCTTTTTTTTAAGGATTCATTCAGCTCTCTAGGTTGAATGGTTATGAATGAATATATACATATTTACTATCTTCCTGTACAGTGGCTTTTTGTTTTGGTTACTTTTCTCTGATTTTCTCTGCTATTTCAATCATTTGCTTTATAAATCTTATTTCCTGCATTACTCTAATAGTAATGTAGGAAGCTATTTCAGTTTAAATAAATTTTTAAATAACTTCAAATACTGAAAGCTCTGTGCTGATTGTATCAGTGATGTAATAGATCATAAAGTATCACAGGAAATAATACTCATAAACAAGTTAGCAACAAAATCTTTCTCCATATACATTTTGTATTTCAAAGTGCCATCAGATTGAGAAAGAGTCAGAGGAAATTGTCTGAAAATGGAATTGAAAGTGAGTGCTTATCCACTTCTTGTGCATTATAAATTATTTTCCTTTTAGAATCAGACTTGACTTCAATGGTGTGGCAAACTACAAACAATCAACAAATTCTTAAATAATTTTGCACATATAAACTATGTTTCTTTTGTTTTGTAATTATTAATATTTATCTTAGGATTCAGGAGATCAAATCTATTTTTCTTTAATCAAGTTTTTACTTTTTATTTGTAATATTTTCAAACTTACATATAAGGTGCAAAAATAGTACAAAGAATTCTCATGTATTCCCTCACCAAGAGGCCTCATTGAAATTTTACCAACTATCCAATGGGACCTATTACCAAATCATTGTACTAGGTTGTCATTTCTCTTTGGTATCCATCACTTTGGAGTAGTTCTTCTGACCTTTCTTGATCTTCATGAATTTAACAGTTTTGAAAATTACAAGCCCATTACTTTGTAGGATTTCTCTCAATTTGGATTAGTCTGATGTTTCATATAATTTCAGTCTATGCACTTTCTGGTGGAAATACCACAGGAGTGATACAATATTCTTAACTCCTTTGAGATATTATGTGATATCAGGTTGCCATCAAAGTTATTTTAACTCTGATCACTTGAATAAGGCCTTCTCCAATGTAAATGAACTCTTTTAACTTTTTAATTTTCAAGTATTTTGAAGCACCTAATTTGAGACTGTGTGAATTTTGCAACCTTAATCAAATTCTTGTAATCTACTTTAGAGTCCATTATTGGCTGTGGTTTGAGGCAATTATTACTATGATAGCTGCCATGTAGCAATTACTAAAATTGTGAAAGTCACTCAGTTGAGTCTGACTGTTTGTGACCCATGGACTATACAGTCCATAGAATTCTCAGGCCACAATACTGGAGTGGGTAGCTGGTTCCTTCTCCACAGGATCTTCCCAACCCAAGGATTGATCTTCTGAACCCAGGGACTGAACCCAGGTCTCCTGCATTGATGGCAGATTCTATATCAGCTGAGCCACCAGGGAAGCCCAAGAATACTGGAGTGGGTAGTATATCTCTTCTTCAGGGAATATTCATGAACCAGAAATCAAACTGGGGTGTCCATTGCAGGTAGATTCTTTACCAGCTGAGCTACCAGGTCATGCTTAAAAAATTTGTTAAATCTGATAGAGTACCTGAAGAACTATGTATGGAGATTGGTGATACTGTACAGGAGGCAGTGATCAAGACCCTCTCCCAGAAAAAGAAATGAAAAAAGGCAAAATGTTTATCTGAGGAAGTCTTACAAATAGCTCATAAAAGAAGAGAAGTGAAAGGCAAAGGAGAAAAGAAAAAATATACCCATTTGAATGCAAAGTTCCGAAGAATAGCAAGGAGAGATATGAAAGCTTTCCTCACTAATCTGTGCAAAGAAATAGAGGAAAACAACAGAATGGGAAAGACTAGAGATCTCTTGAAGAAAATTTGAGATACCAAGGGAACATTTCATTCAAAGATGGGCACAGTAAAGGACAGAAATGGTAGGGACCTAACAGAAGCAGATGATTTTAAGAGGTGGCAAGAATTCACAGAACTGTACAAAAGAGGTCTTCATGACCCATATAACCACCTGATCATGGTGTGATCACTCACCTAAAGCCAGACATCCTGGAATGTGAAGTCAAGTGGGCCTTAGGAAGCATCACTACGAACAAAACTAGTAGAGGTGATAGAATTCCAGTTGCGCTATTTCAAATCTTAAAAGATGATGCTGTGAAAGTGTAGCACTCAATATGCCAGCAAACTTGGTAAACTCAGCAATGGCCACAGGACTGGAAAAAGTCAGTTTTTATTCCAATCTCAAAGAAAGACAATGCCAAAGAATGCTCAAACTACCACACAGTTGCACTCATCTCACAAGCTAGCAAAGTAATGTTCGGGATTCTCCAAGCCAGGCTTCAACAATATATGAACCATGAACTTCCAGATGTTCAAGTTGGATTTAGAAAAAGCAGAGGAACCAGAGGTCAAATTGCCAACATCCGCTGGATCATCGAAAAAACGAGAGTTCCAAGAATATATCTACTTCTGCTTCATTGACTATGCCAAAGCCTTTGACTGTATGGATCACAACACTGGACAATTCTTAAAGAGATGAGAATACCAGACCACCTGACCTGCCTCCTGAGAAATGTATATGCAGGTCAAGAAGTAACAGTTAGAACTGGACATGGAACAGCAGACTGGTTCCAAATCAGTAAAGGAGTGCATCAAGGCTTATATTATCACCCTGTTTATTTAACATATATGCAGAGTACATCATGAAAAATGCAGGACTGGATGGAGCACAAGCTGGAATCAAGATTGCTAGTAGAGATACCAATAACCTCAGATATGCAGATGACACCACCCTTATGGCAGAAAGTGAGAAAGAACTAAAGAGCCTCTTGATGAAAGTGAAAATGGAAAGTGAAAAAGTTGGCTTAAAACTCAACATTCAGAAAACTAATATCATGGGCTCTGGTCCCATCACTTCATGGCAAATGGATAGGGAAACAATGGAAACAGTGACAGACATCACCTTGGGGGGCTCCAAAATCACTGCAGATGGTGATTTCAGCCAAAAAATTAAAAGGCACTTGCTCTTTGGAAGAAAAGCTATGACCAACCTAGACACCATATTGAAAAGTAGAGACGTTACATAGCCAACAAAGGCCCATCTAGTCAAAGCTATTATTTTTCCAGTAGTCGTGTATAGATGTGAGAGTTGGACTGTAAAGAAAGCTGAGCACCAAACAATTGATGCTTTTGAACTGTGGTGTTGGAGAAGACTCTTGAGAGTCCCTTGGACTGCAAGGAGATTCAACCATTCCATTCTAAAGGAGATCAGCCCTGGGTGTTCATTGGAAGGACTGATGCTGAAGCTGAAACTCCAATACTTTGGAGACCTGATGTGAAGAACTGACTCATTGGAAAAGAGCCTGATGCTGGGAAAGACTGAAGGTGAGAGGAGAAGGGGACGACAGACGATGAGATGGCTGGATGGCATCACCGACTAGATGGACGTGAACTTGAGTAGTCTCCGGGAGTCGGTGTTGGACAGGGAAGCCTGTCGTGCTGCAGTCCATGGGGTCGCAAAGAGTCAGACACAGCTGAGCAACTGAACTGAACTGAACTGATTCTATTTTAAGGATGGTATGTTTCCCTGCCCCTCTTTTATTATTTGTTTATTTTTGGCTGTGCTCTGTCTCATTTCTGTGCGCAAGCTTTCTTACTTCCTGAGAGCAGGGACTACTCTACTTACTTGNAAAAAAAAAAAAAAAAAAAAAATCTGCTTAGCATACAAATATGGGCGCTGGCCACAGAATGTCAGTGAGGTTTATCTATATGTCTCGAGTACTGAGAGATTAATGTGATCAATCAACAAAAATTAGCATTTCTTTTCTCAGGATAAATTTCTGCTGACTTCAGAGCCAGCTGAATTTTTTAAAAAGGCTTACTGTTTGTGTTTATATTTTTAAAGATGGGCAGCTACTTTAAAAATAAATTCTTTCCTGATTATGAAATATACATGTATTGTAGAAAAAATGGAAAATACAGCAAACTAATTAGAAGAAATCAAGCTATCGTTTCTTTTCTCTTTTTATATGGAAGAAGTTAAGATGGGATCTCTGAAGGTCTCTTTCAAACAAACTTAGATGGCATCATACCCCAGACCAGGATCAGAATCCTGGCTGTATAGTCCTCGGTTTGAACAAGAATAAAAAGACAAGACAGTGGTTGGCCGTCAAAACAAAGCTGAGACTGAATATGACTCAAGCCTCTATGAAGAAAAGAATCAAGGACATATTAAAAAAATATTATTTGTACATACATTTCTACCTACCCTTTTAGAGTTGCTATTTTACAACAAGGAACAGTTCAAATCCTTTCCCTTTATTCCTTTGTAAATGGACAACTAGTATCCTGTATGAATATAATATTCCTCTCCAGAACATTTTGGTTGGAATCCAATAATGTGTGATAATTTAACAATTTAGCACAGGAAGCAAAGCCCACAACATTCCTTAGAAATTTCACAGACTATCTAGACAGAACAGAAGCATTTGAACAGGATTTTTTTTTCAGTGATATTTGAAGAATGCAATTTTTCATGGTGGACACAGTGGGTTTGTGACGGATGCAAATGCAGATAGGAATAAAACACAATTAAATGATTCATACTCCTGCATTATGGTTCCACAGACTTTTATTTCTGCAGGGGTCAAACAAAGGAAAGTTGGTGTTTGACAACTGTGGGTGACTCATCAGAGGAAGTTCTTACCATATGGATGTGCTTGTTGAAATAAAGCTGGTTAACAAAGCTCGCCTTTTTTCTCCCTGTGGGCCAGTGAGGGTTTCGTTTTAGGAAATGGAAGTGTCAATGTGGACAAACTGTCCTGAAGTATTTATAGCATAATGTGTCGTTTCCTTCAACTGCCTTTGAACAAAGACTATGTGAATGGAAAATAAGATCTGAATTTCTTTCACTCATGTCATCTGAATGGTATTCTGTTTACAAAAGCTATGTTGCGCTCTGACATGTATTAATATATAATGTGATGGGAAAGTGGTGCAGTGACAGTGGAGTATGCTATGGCTTCCCAATTAATTTTGAGAGCCTTTTATTCATTAAGGATGTTATGCCTTTGCCATACTCACTGCAAACTTTTTCTCCAAGTTTACCATATGCTCTGAAACTTTGCAGCATCTTTGATGAACAGAAGCTTTCAATTTTTATATAGTCAAATATATTAACATTTTTCTTTGTTTTTAATGCTTTGAAAGTCTAGCTCCATTTTAGGGGCACCCATATTATCTATAGCTTCTTTATACTTTTACAGTTTCATCTTTAATATATAAATCTTTAAGCCATCTGTTACTTGCTCTGTGGTAAAGAACGGAGAGAATCTAATCAGATTACCATTTTCCCCTGCAGTGAGTTGGTCAGTTACTGTACCTCATTTGTTGAACCAGCTATTCTGTCTCCCAGGATTTGTGATTTATGATGAATTATAACACTTTCTGGATTGGAGTTTTTCTGCGGGGCTGTCTATTCTCTTCCATTAATGTCTGTTATTTCTTCTGCTGGAACCAAATTGTTTTTATTATTCTGGCTGTATAACGCATACACTTTACTGATTGGTGGTAGAAAGTTCCTTTTTTTGATAAACAATTCTTGGCTACTTTCATCAATGTAGCTCTTCCAAATATATTTTAGAAAATCCCACTGGAATTCTGACCGAAGCTGCATAAACCTATAAATTAATCTGGAAAGTTCTTGCATCCTTTTGAACATTCAACCTCCTCATTCAGGAAAATGTAGTATCTTTCCAATATTCAAATCTCTACACTGAGGTACATCTTTTGTATCTCTCGATCAAGTTCTGTAGTTTTCTTGACCCGGGTCCCACATATTTATTTATATTAATTTACATTCTTGATCATTACTGGGTGTGAGATAGAGCTACTTCTAGCTGGAGAAAACTGTTGCTCTTTTATCTGAGGTCATGATCCTGACTGTTCTCTTGAGTCAGGGGTTACCTTCGATTTCAAAAGTGGAAGCAGAAGAAAAAGAGGGTCATGTGGGGATGGTTTATACTCATAGCATGAAGCCTGTGAACCTTCCAGAAAGGCTCTAAAGGTTAAAAAGTATGTAACCAAAAGCATCAGGGGTTAGTGAAAAAGAGAAATAGTGTGCTAATATGCTCGGAGTGATGACTCACTGCATTGGATCATCTCTGGGAAACCACCTACTAAGCAGAATTTAGCAGTTAAGGCGTTATTTTTGGTGCACCATTATGGCTACTTCCTCTTGGGGGAAAAAAAATGATTAAACCCCAGCCTTCTAAAAAAGATAACAGCTGTCCTCCTGGCAGACCAGCCTGTCAGGTAGCAATATTGTTTCAGGAGCAGGACAGGCTGTGTCCCCTGTAGCGTCTTCTTTAGAACAAGACAGAAGCACAGAGCCACGTGTAATGGAAAAGGAATACAACCCCGGAGACAGAGACCCAGCTCCTAACAGGCTCTGTAACTGATTAACAAATCACCGAGTGTAGGCAGGTGGCCACTTAACCTCTGCTCATCGGCTCAAGAATCCACATCACAGCTCCTGTCCCACTCTATACCACAGATGGGCTGCAGAAATAACAAACTGGACGGATCGGAACTGCTGGCAAGTAAGATTAGCTGCTCGGTAAAAATCGTACTATTAATCAAGCAGCAAATACATTGGGAATTTGGGACTAGCAGATGCAAACTATTACACACGGGATGGATAAACAAGATCCTATTGTACAGCACAGAGAACTACATTCAACATCCTGTAATAAACCATATGGAAAAGAAGATGAAAAAATACATATATGTAGAACTGAGTCACGCAGCTATCCACCAGAAACTAACACAACACCGTAAGTCAACTATACCTCAAAATAAAAACATAGCAAATATAATAAACACTCTTGTACTACAAAATTACTTGTTTTGGCTTCATACTGTATTACCTTCTGTTCTAGCCTCTGCCCCGCCCCTTTCCCCTGCTGGCAATTCTTTGCCTGGTTTCATTCTGGCTAAATATGCAAAGAAAACTCAATGCTCTTGTTTTGGCCCCATCTTTGAATTCAATGTACCTATGATATTCTGCTGTGCTACTTATGAATATCACTGGCTCAGAAAACTTTAAAGATGATATAGTTAGGATAATGACAAATAGGAGAGAAAACACAGTATTTCTTACTCGGTATCCACGGCAGTAGGACTAATTTTAGAGTATTCCTCTCTCTACTTCCATCAGCAAGGCTTGAATATGGTCTTTCTCTTATATTAATGAAGAAACTGAGGTCCTGCAAAATTCAATGACTTGCTCAACGTTTGATATTTTGTTTATTCACTTCTTCATTCCTTCCTTCAGAGAATACTTCAGAGAATGAGTGTCAGATGATGTTCTGGATGCTAGCAATATAGTAGTAAATGAAAAACCCTCCGCTCCCTGAGTGCATTCATAAACTGTTAATAGAATGTGTATTCCCCTGATTAGTGGTGAGCTCGAACACTTTCATACTTATGCATATTCACCACTGGTAATAATTCTATGAATTTCTACTTCTCAGTTTCCAACAAAGCCAGATAATTTTGCCTAATGAAATGGGATAGGAACGATAGGTAAGACCAATTTTTCTAATCCTTACAAACAACCCTGAAGCATAGGCAATATTCTCCTCATTTTACAGATGAGGAAGCTGGGACTCAGAGGAGGGTTTTGTAACTGAAACATACAGTCAGATATGTGCTAAGTGCAAATGCTGGAATCAGTACTGTTAATCATGATTTCCTATTGATGCTATTATATCATATATTTAAATGCAATCTACCATAGAACAAGAAAGGGCTTCCCTGATGGCTTGGACAGTAAAGAATCTGCCTGCAATGCAGGAGACCAGCGTGCGATTCCTGGGTGGGGAAGGTCCCCTGGAGAAGGGAATGGTTACCCACTTCAGTATTCTTAACCGGAGAATTACAAGGACAGAGGTGCCTGGAGATCTGCAGTCCATGGGGTTGCAAAGAGTTGGACACTACTGAGCAACTAACACAGTACATTAAAAATACGTTACAAACGAGTTATTTAGGGAAATATTTGGCCCCAATGCACAGTACTTATTTATGAAACAAATGAACATGTTCAGAATCTGATTGGATTACACATTCTCTAGAGACGTACAACTCAATCCGCCATGCACCTGACTTTTCAATTATAAGAGAAGGACATGGGCATAAAGTTGTGTCAGTCATACAAATGAAACAACTGGTAAAAAATGTGTACAGTAATAATTATTGTAAATTTATATACTGATATTACATATTAAAAAACTGGAAATACAGGTCACATGTATACATAATATGAAATATATTCATAATGTATAATATATGTATAAAAGACTACAAAGAAGCCTAAAATGAAAATCTTAAGATATATGTTATCTATCTATGGGTTGCAGGCAATTTTCCCCCTCCCTTTCTTGCTTCTCTGCATTTTCCAAAATCAGACTTTCTAAAATTTTGCTAATGTATTACTTTCTAAGAAGAAAAATACAATAAAAGTTGTTAAAAAAAAAGTCCAGTCATGTTTTGCTATCTCTAAATTGATGGTCTTAGGAAAAGATGAATATATAGATATTAAAAAAACTTTGAGAGGAATTATTTTTTTTTAATGTACTTAAGAGTCTATGGTCAAAGGGGCTGTCAGGCTATATTAAGTGTTACACACTTCCCTACTAGATTCAAGATTTAAATTGTGGCCGAACATTTATTAAAAAACTGGTTCTTAGTTCAGCAAACGGTCTGGTCCAATTTTAGGTTTTAAGGAACTAAATGTCTACTTTCTGATTATAAAGTATAATTATGTATTGACTTTTGGGACTTCTTGATCATCACTGGGAGGCTTGGCACTGTAACTGAGGGGTGCATTTTCCTGGAAAGTGAAACTTAGAATCTTTCAGCCTACCAACAAGCTTCTGATGACGTTTGGCAAATTAAAACTCTGAGAGGAACTTTAAAAAAATACAAAAGAAACCTTAGCCTGAAGACCATTATGTTACAGAAATTATGTAGATAAAAACCAGTGCCACCTAAAAGATGTTGAGTAGGTAACTTATCTTCACCACTGATGGCAACTTACCAAGCGCACGTAGTAGGACAGAGGCAGCTTTACTCTATTCTACATGTATTATCTCATTTAATTCTAAGAACATTCTGCTAAGTACAATATATTATCCTCATTTTAAAAGGAGGAACTGAGGCTTAGATCAAACATCAAGGCTAACATATATTAATCTGTAATAAACCGCAGACAGCACACCCAGTGATACAAATACAGGGTGATTACCATATTTTGAGAAAGTACTAAAAAAAGTGAGGCTCAAACTTTTAAAACTTGAAAGCTTATACTGTGTTCATCTCAGCTAACTGATTAGAGCCATTTAAAGCTTATAACAGCTTCCCTAGTGGCTCCGCGGTAGACAATCTGCCTGCAATGCGGGAGATGCAGGAGACACGGGTTTGATCCCTGGCTCAGGAAGATCCCCTGGAGAAGGAAACGGCAACCCGCTCCAGTATTCTTGCCTGGAAAATTCCATGGACAGAGGAGCCCCGCAGACTATGGTCAATGGCGTCGAAAAGAGTCAGACATGACTGAACACACGCACACACACACACACACGACTTTTAAAGCATTATAGATGGAAGTATCTAATATAGTTAAAATAAAGTCTTGGTATAGCCTGATAGGGCACACTGTATGCCTTGCTCATTAAACGTACTTTCAAATTGTGTACCTTTAGCACAAAACTAATACGCACTTTAGATTCCTTTGGTTTTGCATGCTAAAAAGTTTTAAAGAATTTACATGTAAATTTTATAAGGTAGCTGAACTGCTATTCTTTTTTTTTTTTTTTTAATAAGAGAACCATTTTTTTTCTTTTTTTGAGTCAGGCCAAGTTGCGCTGCACGGGATGTGGGATCTGCTTCCCGACCAGGGACGGAACCCGCGTCCCCTGCACTGAAGCACAGGGTCCTCAGCACTGCACCACCAGAAGTCCTGCCCTGCTTTATTAATTTACCAAGTTATACTGTACGTTAGTATATCTTTGGTGCTTTTATCTTATTGTATTATTAGCATCAGCACTATTTTCAAAACAAACAATTTATGTTAAAAGGTAAACGGGGTTCCTGAAAGCAGGAAGACCTTGACACAAGGGAAGTGTCTGCAGGGAGAGCCTGGCGGGGCTGAGGAGCGCGGCCTCACTGGTCCCACGGCCCCTCAGGGAACAACGTCCTACTGTCTGATGTTTAACTGATCCGCTCATCCGAGGATGAACTTTCCTGGTGCCTTTCCCCACTTGTTTGGGAGTTCTGCCAATGCCCAGATAGAAGGACGCTTCAGAGCCAATGTGGGGTTTGCCTCAGAGGCCTGCTGTGGGGGCACGGGCTCTGGCGGGCGGCAGGACAGCACGCCCTGTGTGGACCGCCCGGGCTGGGCATGCCCAGTCCACCCTGCCACTGGCCGGCGGTGACCCCGAGGGCAACGCCAACTCTCAGCCTTAGGCTGTTGGGCTCTTCCTTGAATGCTCTATGGAATATCACTTACTCAGTAAATTAAAAATATGATCCAACTATCCCACTTCTGGGTATTCATCTGAAGAAGATGAGAACACCAATTTGAAAAAAATATACATATGCCTATGTTCGTTGTAGCATTATTTACAATCGGAAGGAATGACGCTGAAGCTCCAATACCCTGGCCACCAGATGGGAAGAGCCAATGCACTGGAAAAGACCCTCGTGGAGGGCAGGAGGAGAAGGGGCCGGCAGAGGGTGAGATGGCTGGATGGCATCACCGACTCAACGGACACGGGTGTGAGCAGGCTCCAGGAGATGGTGAAGGGCAGAGCAGCCTGGCGATGATGCAGTCCATGGGGTCACAGAGAATCGAACACAACTTAGCGACTGAACAAGAAGACGACATTGAGGCAAACCCAAGTGCCCTTTGATAGAAAAATGGATAAAGAAGCTGCCCACAGCAACCACAGTGACATATAAAGAAAGAAGCTGTCGACATACACAGTACAGCTACAGTACACACACACACGTGAACACACAGTGCCGTATCACTCAGCCATAAGAAAGGATGAAATCTTGCCATTTGCTACAACATAAATGGACCTAGAGGGTACTATACCAAGTGAAGTAAGTCAGAAAGAGTAAGACAAGTAACATATGATTTCCCTTACATGCGGAGCAAATGAACTCATAGATAGAATAAACAGGTACTTGCCAGAGGAATAGAGGCTGGGGGAGCAGAGAAATAGGTACAAAGAGAAATGAAAGAAATGAAAAGGTACAAACTTTCAGTCATTGAGTCTTGGGTATGAAATGTAAAGTGTGGGGAACAGAGTCAATCAACAATGACAGAATATCTTTGTACGGTGACAGATGGCACCTGGGCTTATCACGGTGACCAGTTTGAAACGTTGAGACAGACAAATCATGGTGCTGTGTACTAACATGGTACTAACATAGTGTTACAGTCATCTATACTCAAAAATAAACAAATTCATAGAAAAAGAGATCAGACTTGTGCTTACCAGAGGCAGCAGTGGGACTGACGTGGAGTGGGAAGTAGACTGAAGGTGGTCAAAGGTACAAACTTCCAGTTATAAGATACATAAGTACTAGGTATGTAATGTACAACATGATAAATATAAGTATTATTACTGTACATTATATATAAGGGCTTCCCAGGTGGCGCTAGTGGTAAAGAACCTGCCTGCCAATGCAGGAGATGTAAGGGATGTGGGTTCAATCCCTGGGCCAGGAAGATCCCCTGGAGGAGGGCACAGCAACCCACTCCAGTATTCTTGCCTGGAGAATCCCATGGACAGAGAAGTCTGGCGGGCTACAGTCCCTGGGGCCGCCAAGAGTCGGACACAACTGAAGCGACTTAGCACCAACTTTCATTAAATCTAAGGTGCTACCAACTGATTCCAATGTACATTCTGATTCTAAAAATCATAAAAAATGGAAAAAAGGTATAATATGTGAAACATGGTATCTGCTGCTGCTGCTAAGTCGCTTCAGTCATGTCCAACCCTGTGTGACCCCATAGACGGCAGCCCACCAGGCCCCCCCGATCCCTGGGATTCTCCAGGCAAGAACACTGGAGTGGGGTGCCATTGCCTTCTCCAGAAACACGGTAGAACAGCTGGTAAAACTGCTATTTTCTTGTTGAGAGACAGCAAAATGCTTCAGGCATTACAGAATTCAGATTCTTCTCGATGTTACTCTGGAAGGTATACCTTCTGTTCCTTTATAGAACCATTTAACTTTTCAGTTCACTGAATACATATTTACTGACAGTGTTTTTTCACTTTGTAAAGTTAAAAGAAACAAACAAAATGCATCTCTGAGCTGTGGTGAACACACATGGCGAGCTGCCAGTCTAAAGTTCTCGAAAAATAAAAACAGCTAATAGAAGACACTGACTGCTAAAGCCCTTCTCAGTTACAACAAGCGTTTCTTGAAAACTCAACAATGGTGCAGCATTATGAACCATTTGTTCTAGAAAATTCAGTCAAGAGGATTACAGGGTAAGCTCTTTTGACATAATTTGGTGACTGGACTCCCAGCTTCCTTTGTGTATCCGTGGTCTGAGAAGCATGTTAGGAAGCTGATAAAAATAGCTTCAGTTAAACGCCAGGCTTTCTCTTCCCTCAAGAAAAGCTTTCCTGCTCAGCACTGTTACTTGGTACTTATAGTCTTCCTGTTCTCACTGGAAAATCGGAGTCAGTGCCTGAGGGAGCACCACGCTAGCCTCCTGCCTCATGAGCACATCAGACTGCAGGCTGAAACTGCCTTGTACCGCTTCCTTTGTCTCCCCCTCTCGTCTGTAATCTTTGTGTTGTTGTTTCGTTGTTATGGGTAGTGACAGTTTCTGGTTTCTTTCGTTTATCAACGGTTTCCTTTACCACAGCCTCTGTTCCTCCCACTGGAAGGCTGGCATGACTGGAAGCTGGAAGAAAAACCACAGCTGAATAGCCTGGCCCTTTCTTTAACAGTCATTTCCAACCACAGATTAATACTATTACTGGATTTGACTAACGGCTCTCAATCAGCCCAACTGTCATCACTTGAGAACATGTGAGCTGGTGGGAGCCGAAAAAGGAAAATATAAGCAAAGCCATATCATGGTTACAGCTTTAATGATTTCTCATCTTTGAGATCCAAAGATGCTTCTCTGAATATCCCCTTCTTGGTTCTCCTTAATCATCGGTATCGCATATGGATCCGGAGAATATGCAGACAGACCTCTGCTCCAACTAGCTGGGGGCTTACGTCAGCTGGCGAGAGTTGCCATGGGGACCATCGAGCTTAGGAGGGCAGCCTGCTCAGTTGCAGTGGAGGGCGGGTGCAACCTGCACTTTGCCCTGTCACCTCTGGAAACTGCACTGGCTGCTGGTGTTTAAGGGTCTTAAGGACCCAGCGTCCAAGTCCAAATGAAGAGGCCCTTTTGGAGGTTCTGTGTTGATAACAGTGGTGCCTGATGCCAGCCTATCATCATGAGAAATGAGGTTTTTCTCTTCATCCTTGACCTTGACATAGCAGACTCCAGGTCTAGCACAGGCAGTAGGGTTTATTTTTTATTTTTTTAATAAAAAATGTGTTATTGGAATAAATTGGACTTACAACACTGTGTTTGCCATAGGTGTACAGAATCTTGTTCAGTTATATCCATACCTATGTCGACTCATGTTTATTTATCTTTGGTCGTGCTGAGTCTTCATCGCCGCGGGCTTTCTCTGGTTGCGGGATCGGGGGCTTGTCTCCAGCTGCGGCTCGCAGGCTTCCCCTGTTGTGGAGCACAGACTCTAGTGCATGGGCTTAGCTGTTCTGCGGCGTGTGGAATCTTCCCGGACCAGGGATCAAACTTGTGTCCCCGGTGTTGGCAGCAGGATTCTTATCCACTGTACCACCATGGAAGTCCAGGGTTTTCTGATAAAGACTAGAAGATGAGGGTCTGGTCTGTGAGTGGCTCAACTAAAATCAGGTTCTATCCCAACTTGGAGCGTTCTGCATTAACAAAAACTCCATCTGGTGAGAGTGAAGGTTTTGCAAAACAGTGATCCCCAGCGTTTAGTTCTCACAGAACTTAACCTACAGAGAGACGAGGATCTGAACGACTTATTTTCTGATTCAATGACTTGGGTCCTACTCTGCTTGTTTTACACATTAATCCCAATCTTCTTCTTTAAAATGTATTGAAAGGTATGTGTTTAATACATCACTAGTGGGAAAATAAGGTAGAAAAATCTTTCTGGAGGGTGATTTGGCTCCATATATCAAAGGCCATGGGGTTCTAAATATTCTCTACCTCACTATTCCACTCCCAGGAATTAATACTAAGGAAAAAAATCTTGGGAGTGCAGGAGAGTTATAAGAGCATATAGCACAACCTTGCTTTTAAAGGCTTGTGAATTTCATTCACTCAAAAAATACTCAGTATGTGCCTAGTAATATTTAAATACAAGTAAATAAGATCACGATATATTTTTATATGAGAAAAAAGGTTAAAAAAAGCATGAGCTCATTTTTATAAGACATTCAAAACATTATAACATTAGAAAAAAAATTGAAAAACACTTGTTAAGTTACTAATAATGGTCAACTCTTGGTTACTGGCTTACAGTTTATTTTTCTTTCTCCTCTCGACTCATCTTAAAAATATAAGTGTTTTATAGACAGCAATTTTGAGATCATATAAATTTCTCGATCTTTATCAAACAAAATCACTCATAACTTTAGCACCCCACTGATGCTTTTCTATCATTCTGGGTGGCACTAGCGGTAAAGAATCTGCCTGCCAATGCAGAAGACCCAAATGCCGTAGGTTTGATCCCTGGGTTGGGAAGATCCCCTGGAGTATGAAATGGTAACCTGCTCCAGTATTCTTGTCTGGAAAATTCTATGGACAGAGAAGTCTGGCAGGCTACAGTCCATGGAACTGCAGTCAGACATAACTGAGCAACTAAGCACAATGTAAGAAAGAGCTTTCTCTTCTCTCCTGTCTTACAAGTATGGACTCATGGATTTTTGTTTTATTCAATGTATTGAATCCATTACTGTAATTATATATCTTAATGCCTCAGATTGTTTTAGAATTGTCTAGTGGTCTATTTACGCTGGACTCTGTGCCCTTTTAACATATTACCAACTTTTTAAAAAAATTAGTATTTGCTTATTTTCTGAAACAGCAAGATGCTCTCATTCATTTCAGCTCAGTCGCTCAGTCATGTCCAACTCTTTGTGACCCCATGGACCGCAGCACAACAGGCCTCCCTGTCCATCACCAACTCCCAGAGTCCACCCAAACCCATGTCCATTGAGTCAGTGATGCCATCCAACCATCTCATCCTCTGTCATCCCCTTCTCCTCCCACCTTCAATCTTTCCCAGCATCAGGGTCTTTTCAAATAAGCCAGTTCTTCGCATCAGGTGGCCAAAGTATGGGAGTTTCAGCTTCAGCATCAGTCCTTCCAAAGAACACCCAGGACTGATCTCCTTTAGAATGGACTGGTTGGATCTCCTTGCAGTCCAAGGAACTCTCAAGAGTCTTCTCCAACACCACAGTTCAAAAGCATCAATTCTTCAGTGCTCAGCTTTCTTTATAGCCCAACTATCACATCCATACACGACCACTGGAAAAACCATAGCTTTGACTAGACGGACCTTTGTTGGCAAAGTAATGTCTCTGCTTTTTAATATGCTTTGTAAGTTGGTCGTAACTTTTCTTCCAGGGAGTAAGTGTCTTTTAATTTCACAGCTTCAGTCACCATCTGCAGTGATTTTGAAGCCCCGCAAAATAAAGTCTGTTACTGTTTCCCCATCTATTTCCCATGAAGTGATGGGACCAGATGCCATGATCTTCGTTTTCTGAATGTTGAGCTTTAAGCCAACTTTTTCACTCTCCTCTTTCACTTTCATCAAGAGGCTTTTTAGTTTCTCTTCACTGTCTGCCATAAGGATGGTGTCATCTGCATATCTGAGGTTATTGATATTTCTCCCAGCGATCTTGATTCCAGCTTGTGCTTCCTCCAGCCCAGCGTTTCTCATGATGTACTCTGCATATAAGTTAAATAAGCAGGGTGACATTATACAGTCTTGATGTACTCCTTTCCCTATTTGGAACCAGTCTGCTGTTCCATGTCCAGTTCTGTGTAATCCTGACCTGCATAAATACTTCTCAAGAGGCAGGTCAGGTGGTTTGGTATTCCCATCTCTTGACTTCAATTTTCCACAGTTTATTGTGATCCACACAGCCAAAGGCTTTGCCACAGTCAGTAAAGCAGAAATAGATGTTTTTCTGGAACTCTCTTGCTTTTTCAATGATCCAGTGGATGTGGGCAATTTGATCTCTGGTTCCTCTGCTTTTGACCAGGGAGCAAAGCTAATATCCAGCTTGAACATCTGGAAGTTCATGGTTCATGTACTGTTGAAGGCTGGCTTGGAGAATTTTGAGCATTACTTTACTACCGTGTGAGATGAGTGCAATTGTGCGGTAGTTTGAGAATTCTTTGGCATTGCCTTTCTTTGGAATTGGAATGAAAACGGACCTTTTCCAGTCCTGTGGCCACTGCTGAGTTTTCCAAATTTGCTGGCATATGAGTGCAGCACTTTCACAGCCTCATCTTTAAGGATTTGAAATAGCTCAACTGGAATTCCATCACCTCCACTAGCTTTGTTCGTAGTGGACTTATCTTAAAGAGCTTCCCTAGTGGCTCAGACAGCTGCAGTCCACGGGATCACAAAGAATCGCATGACTGAGTGACTAACATGCATATAGAGGCTTATCTTACACTCATCTTTAAGGATTTGAAATAGCTCAACTGGAATTCCATCACCTCCACTAGCTTTGTTCGTAGTGGACTTATCTTAAAGAGCTTCCCTAGTGGCTCAGACAGCTGCAGTCCACGGGATCACAAAGAATCGCATGACTGAGTGACTAACATGCATATAGAGGCTTATCTTACATTCTTTACTCATATTTAAAAATATATTTTATAATAGCCATGCATTACTTTTGCTAAGTGAAAGAACACAACTAATAATGAAAGATTTATTTTCATGTCCAGATTGCTGACCCTACTTGCTTGCGAAATAGTAAAGCCAATGGGCTCCTCTTTTGAGTTCCAAGTGAGATAGGAGAGGGAAATATCTGCCTTACAAATCAGTGTGAAAGGCAATTCTGTCCAATAAGATCATTAAATGAGGCCTCCCTGATGGCTCAGATGGTAAAGAATCCGTCTGCCATGCAGGAGACCCAGGTTCGATCCTTAGGTCGGGGAGAACCACCGAAGAAGGGAATGGTTACCCACTCCAGTATTCTTGCCTGGAGAATTCCATGGACAGAGGAGCCCGGCAGGCCACATTGCTCCACAGAGTCACAAAGTTCAATGCGTAAGTCATGGCTCTTTTCTTGATGGGAACCAGTGAGCCAGGCACACAACCACAGACATGAAAAGGAAGAAAGTACATTCTGTTCAATGAATGTCTCGTTTTCCCCCTCAGATTCCTGCACAGACACACGGTGAGACAGAATCATTTTCATCTGTGATTGAGTTTCTTCCTGCTGACTGTTTGGAGTTTCCCTATGAGCTGGTATGAGGCACTTCTTCCTGTGCCTCAGAACAAGACTCTCTGAGGGCCAGTACACACTGGAGACTGCACTCTGGATTCTGTGAAGCACACAGGAAAACAGGACCGGGACCCCCAGTTTCTCTCGGTCCCAGAGGCAGTTGATCCCTCACCCCGGAGTGCCCCACCTGGCTTCTCTAATCTCACCAGATGGTTTTGCTGAGACTCACTGTATGTTCAGTCTCTCGCCAGACTCCAGGATCAGTTCTAGCCTTGTGGTGACTGTGGTGGGGTGGAGGGGAAGAGCCACGAGGAGCCCTGCGACGATTAGTCATTACTTCAACACTGAGTCATTTGGCCATACCGCCCAGTGCCCTCAGGCAGGAGGCTCTGTGGGAGCCAGTTCTCCAGGTCCTAGGCTTTCTGACTTTGAATACTCCTAATGTCCAGGGTTACCTTCGACAGGAAGCTACCCTTTATCCTGTTCTAGAAAAAAATGATACACCCAGGTACTTTAACAATATGAACGAAATGAGAGGGGTTAAAGTTTACTTACTATGCATATGCAATGTGAAACAGAAAGCTCACTGCTTTACATGTGCTGTTTAATTTAACCTCAGGTCCACACTAGGTGAGAACTCTATATTAATATCCTCACTTTACAGTTGAGGAAACTGAGGTGGGACAGATGGTTAATAATGAGTCACCATTACCCAGCCAAGAAGTGATGGAGACAAAATTAAATGCTCCAAAACTGCTTCCTGCAACCCCTTACCTACACTGCATTCTTCAGATATGGAACTATTAGTGGACCTGAGACTCTGACTGAACCAAAATTCTAGTTTTTTTTTTTTTTTAAAGAAAAATTAATGAATGGAACCAACCCTGATAAGCTGGATGTTGAGATCAAGTAGCATTCTTTAGTTGAATCTGAGAAAAGAAAGGAGGAGATCCCAAAGACCGGGGAGCTCACCAAGAACATGAAGCCAGCTTGCCATACCTGCATAGCTCATTCATTCCTTCAGCACTCCTAGGGGTCTGGGGATGTGTGCTTCACTGAGCCAAATGAAGGGAATCCAGGAAGGCATGAATGATATGGGCCCTGACCTTGATGCGGTCCCTTAGAGTTCAGGGAGGAAGAAAGAGAAACGGCCATTAAATAAACGTGTGCAAAAGAGAAAATAAGATGCTCTGATGAAGAGGAGAAGAGTGGTCAGAAAAGGCCTCTCTGAGGTGCTGACATTTAACCTAGAGGATGACACAGAAGAAGAAGCAGCTGATGAGATCTGTTCAGTTCCCCTTCATCTCTGGTAATAACTGGAATTTTTGAGTACTTTTCAAGGGTATTTACAACTTGGGTTCCTTAAAGCAGGCCAGCCACTATCTTACAATCTGTATGTGCCTGTGTGCTCAGCTATGTTCATCTCTTTGCAGCCCCATGGACTGTAGCCTACCAGGCACCTCTGTCCATGGGATTTTCCAGGCAAGAATACTGGAGTGGGTTGCCAATTCCTTTTTCAGGGGATCTTCCTGACCCAGGGATTGAACCTGAGTTTCCCGCACTTCTTGCATTGGCAGACAGATTCTTTACCTAGGAAGCCCAACAATCTGTATGCTTTCTCTGCCCAGTTTAAACTATCATCAATATGATATAAACAATATGGAACTGTTCAGTCCAGAACTATCCTCATTTCTTTTTTCTTAAATACAGAAAATCACTTCAGAATCAGGGACAAGAGGAAAACTCTTTGAGCTTCGTAGAGTTCATCCAAGTGTACTATTTGCTTCTTCCCTGCGGAATTGTCATATCAGCTTTAGGAAAGATGACGAAAGACAAGAATTGGGCCCAGCGGACGCTAAGGAAACAAGGCCAAATTTGCTTTTCACGTGGGCCCTTAGGGGGAGAGTGGAAAGGCAAAAGCAGTGAACCGGGTCCAGATTTTTTCTATCAATGCTGTGTGGTGGTTAGATGGGGAACTCAAGAAACCAAAAGGCTTCTTTCCTTCACATTTCTGGAAGTGGTAATTTTATTATCTCACCAGTAGAGATTCGGCAGAGTCTGCTGAAGGCAACAGCACAGAAGACCCAGGGTTCTTTCCTCACTACAATCCAACTGTATTTCCTATGGGAGAAGGATGTTCCCTAAGAATATGTGGGGTTGGAACCGAAGGCCATTTAAAGCTAAGAAGGGGATGTTTTTGATGTCTGGAGAGTTCCAATCATGATTAGATTTTTGGGTGCAAAGACTGCACTGCGTACTCTCTTCACGGAGCAATCTGAAGTTATAAGGCCCTCTGCTTCCTGGCTTCCAGAAGTTTATTTTTTTCTCCATCACGATGTATGCTCTAACTACTGAATAATTAACCCTAATGACTAATCTAGTCTCCTAGGAAAAAGGCTTGCGAAATCTGTTCCTGATGCATATCGTAAGTGCGGAAGGCTGTATTAGGTAATGGGGGAATTCTCCGGTGCTCCAGCATTAAGACTCTGTGCTCTCGTGGCCAAGGGCCTGGGTTCAGTTCCTGGTCAGGGAACTAAAATCCCACAAGCCAAAATAACAACAATAAGCATGGTCTGAGAAGGCCCACATTCCTTTCCCAGTGCCTGGTCCAACCCTGGGACAGAGGGAGGAAGGGACAGCCGTGTTCCGTTACAGAGATCTCTCCCTATCACACAGAAGTGTTGGAGGGCAGCTGCGCTCCTGCTCCCTGTTGTCGGCCAGGGGAACTCCGCACCAGCTGACCGAAGCAGTCACCATCTGAGGCTGCCCAGAGGGTCAGATATGTGGCCTGGCGCTGCGCCGTCACAGGGCCATGTATCCAGAGCGGGCCAAAGCCCTCTCTGTAACTGCTTGGCCACCTGTCTGCGATGGAAGACAAATCCCATTTCGTGAGGCTTGGGGCAGAGAGCAGACTGTCCCCCATGCCCAGGTCCAAAAGCACTTGAGTGGCAGAAGGAAAAGAGGCGAGAAGGGCAGACTCCAAGGGTGGACGTAAAAAGTGGATCTTTTCAGAGAGGGCCCTCTGATCAATCAGCTTTGGATCTGACGGTGTTTTGACCCAGCTCTCAACAATCTTAAGCTGCATTTCACAGGCTTTCAAGATAGTTCTCTTTCTGAAGCAATGCAGTGCCAAAGACATGGTATCACGGGGCTTTGCCTTTTCCTGCTTTTTAAAGGCCATCAAAACCATCATTCCCTAACATACCGAAACAGGAAAAAAAGATGAGGCTTATCTCATAGTTCAGCTATTGTGTGACCAGTATGTCAGTGTCACAAGAAAGATAGGCAGACGCTTGCAAAATAAGGTCTGACCCAAGCCTCACCTGATACCCAGTTTCCATCTTGCTGAACGTGCATGATAATAAGATTTCAAACTCATTAGAAACTGTGGTTGTTCAGGGTTTTAGAAGTGAGCTTGTACGACCCAGGGGAGCGCTCCTGATCACTTTGCAGTGAAGTCACCGTCACAAACAGGATTTCCTAAGGAGGTTTCAGGGCGAGGAAGCCTCATTCTCGCGTTGGCCCTGCCATCTGGGCAGCCCCGCTGCTCTACTGTAAACAGGCGGTCAGAAGGTCCCAGGGAACACCCCTGCCTATTGCTCCCGGTCCTCTCACTTCCCTTTCATCTCTGGGAATAGCTGGAATTTATGAGTGCACGGGCTGACGTTCCAAGCTTTCCTTCGGAGTTTATTTACTTCACCGATACTCCTTAGAAAGGCCCCGTCTTCTGCCTGCCCGCCCCCCACCCCCAATCCCAGCTGTAGTTGCCCAAAGGTGTGGCTTCCTCACTATGCCTGGCTAAACTGAGTGGGACAGGAGACAGCAAAGCTGCGCGCAGTTCTTAGAGCCCCGCGGTGAGTGTGCACGGAACACACGCCTTCCCATTTGATGCCTACCGCTCCAGCCAGCTCTTGTTTCCAAGAGCACACTGCAACTTCTGTGGCCTGCCTAATGAACTTCTTGTTAAAGATTCGGTCTAAGAGCTTCAAAATCCAGCCCAGAGCAAACTTCATGAATCTCTAGCATTGTAGTCCAGTTCACAGTAATGTCAAACTCCCATGCAGTATTTAAATCTGTACCACGTAGCTTAGCACGGACACATGCTGAGATTCTAATGCAGCTTACTTACCATGATTACGTGCAAACACACCAAGTCTGTGTTATTTGCTCATATAGACTCTAACCTCTTTGAGGTCCTGGCCACAGACCTTGGTATGTATGTGTAAGTGAGAAGTGACGTTTCACTTTGCCATCTTCCACAGTGCCCAGAATAATCTTAACCACCTAGGTTTGCAAAAGATAACTGGGAGTCCCAGCTTTCAGCACCTTTCATTTCCTTGTGATGCAAGTCAGTTAAATGGAAACATCAGAACTACCCAAATGAACAGTGCTAGCAGGAGTATCTAGGACTGGTAACATGTAATATGTCTATATCATTTCGATTAGTAAAATGATGTAACATCTCTAAATTAAAATTTAAGTGCTTCCTGCCAATAGGCTTCCCAGGGGTGCTAGCAGAAAGAACTCGCCTGCCAGTGCATGAGATGTAAGAGACACAGGTTCGATCACTGGGTTGAGAAGATCCTCTGGAGAAGGAAATGGCGACCCAGTCCAGTATGCTTGCCTGGGACATTCCATAGACAGAGGAGCCTAGTGGGCTACGGTCCATAGGGATACGACTGAAGTGACAGCATGCATGCATGGGAATATAAAATTAAAAAAAGATTAAACTTCACCAAAGACAAATTTTGAGGTTGTGTGAACAGGGAGAAATACAACAAAACTGTTTAGAGAAAGGCATGGACCAAAATAATGCATTTGACCCATTCTGCTACTCAGAATGATAGATAGGCTCTGAGCAAAAGAGACCGTAGTGTGTTCATTCATTCATTATTTATTTACTCGGTGCCCCCTCCACACCATGCTATGTGAGTTATTAGGGATATGGTGGTGAGAAAAACAGAGATGGTCCAGAGTTTCATGAGTGATGGGACAGACAGGTTTTAAACCAGGAACTCTAATAAATATGTAATTAGCTACTACCATTGCAGTGAGTAATAAAGTAGCCTTTGTCTCTAACCCAGGAGCCTTCTGTCTTCTGCCAGCATCCATGAAACCGTGGCAGGCTAATTTGTTAGCCTGCAATAGTGTAGTATCTTCACAGTCAACTGAAAGCCTGAAGAATGAGGACTTTTTACTTTAGAAAGGAAAACACCAAGAAGGCGAGAAGGCTGAAGCCTACAAAACCGGTAAGAATCAACTTGGTTGCGTTCACTTCTCTTGAATACCAAATCGAAGAAGCAGTTCCTAGCATTTGGGAGAGGTAAGTTCAGAACAAAAGGAAGGAATTTCTTCACAGAGAGAGTTAGCTTATAGAAGTTACCACCTTGATAAGCGGTGCTGGCTGAAAATACAAGCTGTTTTATTTTTTAAGTATTTTTTTTAAGTCTTCTAAAAATTATTTTAAAATTTATTTGTAATCGTAGGAAAATTGCTTTACAATGTTGTGCTGGTTTCTGTCCTACAACAACATGAGTCAGCCATAAGTACACATGTGTACCCTCCCTCTTGAGCCTCCCCTCCACCCCACACACATTCCGCCCCCCGGGTCATCACAGAGAGCACCACTGTGCGCTCCCCGAGGTATGCAACGACTTCCCCCTAGCTATCTATTTTACATACGGTAGTGTATATGTAAATCTAGGCTACTCTCCCAATTTGCCCACACCCTCCTTCCCCCGCTTTTAAAAATCTTTACTGAATTCGTTACAATATTGCTTCTGTTTTATGTTTTCGTTTTTTTGGTCATGAGGTACCTGGGATCTTCACTCCCCACCAGGGATGAAACCTGTGCCCTCTGCCCTGGAAGATGAAGTCTTAGCCACTGGACAACCGCCTGGGAAGGCCCCTACAAGCTGTTTTTCAAAAAGGCCGCACTAACTTTATGGATGACATGTGGACTGCCCAATTCAATATCCATTTGATGACTGACTCTTTGCCAAGCAGAGGATCATGTCCTTATACAATGAGATCTTATCTGTCTCAAAGAAAGACTACTGGGAAAAGCCATTAACCTGATCTAACAAGTGCCATTTTTAATCTAAAAAAATAAGAATTAGACTCCCTTACTTTATCTAAGTTGAATCTGGGTAAATATACATTTCTGTTGTTTAGTCGCAAAAAGACTGGAGTGGGTTGCCATTTCCTCCTCCAGGGGATCTTTCCAACCCAGGGCTTGAACCCCATCTCCTGTATTGGCAGGCAGATTCTTTACCACTGAGCCACCAGGGAAACTTGTAAACATACATAAATATATACATTTGGAACTATAAAATCTCTTTTAGAACAAGCTACAATTCATAAAAATCTTAATTTTAAAATACTAAATAATCTTGGTAAAATATGCTCATATTTCAGGGCAGCTGTTTCCCAAACTGAATGTGTAGAACACTTCTAGGAAATTTGAAGAGGTATATCTTGAAAAACATGTTCCATGGTCAAATATGTTTGCAGAGAAATGCACTATATATCCTTGGACATTGAAAATTCAACTTAATAATAAAGGCTCTGATAAATCTGGAGTAAGGAAACTAAACCTAGCATTTCCAAAGTTATTTTAATATTATTCTGCTATACCACAGCATGCCTATTATCTTATGAAACATCATTTCATAAAAGAGCAGATAGAGAATGTTCTCTCAAGGTGTTAAAAAATGAAGATTTATCTGATAAGGAATATAAGGCCACATTATTGGTAAAGATCCACCAATGTGAAGTGGAAAATAACAGTAAGAAGTGACAGAAAGGGGTGCTAGGTAACCCGATTTCCTGGTTTGGCCTGGTAGGTCAACTGCAGTTAGGGGATCCTTGGACTCAACTGTTTTTCGGGTCCAAGGAGTCAGAAAGACCCAGTTTCAGGAATGTTTGCATGTTTTGGGACAGCATAACAAACATAATTATAGCTAACATTTGTTGCTGTCGATCAAGGTGCTAGGTGGTAGTTTGAGCACTTGAAGTTCTCACAATATACTAGGAGAGAGGTCCTCTTATCATCCATTTTCACAGAAAAGGAGACTGAGGCATAGGGAAGTTCAGTAACTGGCCCAAGACTACACAGCTAGTCAGTGAAAGAGCTGGGATTTAAACCCAGGCAGGCTGGCTCCAGAGTGCCAACCTTTATGGAATTCCAGCAAATATTAGCAAACTTCCATGTTACCAGTATAATCCATAGCACAAAGCAACTCACTGGACCTTTAAGTCGAGTTGAAGCCTGATGTAAGCAGCTTTCATAAATAACACCCAGAACTCTGCTAATACATCTTGAAAAGCATGTCAAAGTTTTACAGTTGTACCAGAAGAAATTACACACAAATGAGACAGCATGGACCTACTGTCAAAACAATCTCCCCTTTGTATAATTTCTTCTTCTCACCAATTTCTTACTATACACAACAGTAACCTTAGGAAAACAAACAAGAACCTACCAATACGCTCACTCTCTTTGAATCACAGCACTGTACAAGGCCACTTTGTTAAGATATTTTTTCTCTCCTTTTTTTTTTTTAAAAAAAAGCTGTTTTAGTCGCTAAGTTGTGTCCGACTCTTTTAAGACCCCAAGGACTGTAGCCCACTAGGCTTCTTTGTCCATGGGATTCTCCAGGCAAGAATACTGGAGTGGGTTGCCATTTCTTTCTCCAGGGGATCTTCCCAACCCAGGGATCGAACCCGAGTCTCCTGCAATGGCAAGAGGATTCTTACCACTGAGCCATCAGAGAAGCCCCTTTGTTAAAACAGCCCATCTCTAAAACAACTTTTCTTACACAGAATGATATGTGTGTTTTTCCCCCAGACGCCCAATCCTATGTAAACGTTTAGCTGAGTGCCGAGTGCAGACTCGCTCTGGGTCCTCCTGGCCTTCAGAACTAGTGGCTCACTGTGTAGAGAATCCCAGCCTGGAAACACTTCCCCAGCCACGATGAAAAGTGTGTTCTGCAGCATTTGCCATTTCTTCCATCCCATCCTGCCGGGTTTATCTGTTGTTGTGTTGTTATTATTTTATATATTGGTGTGTTGGCCTTCTGCTGCTGCTGTATCAGATTACCACCAATTTTGTGGCTTAAAGCAACAGTCATGATTCATCTCAAAGTTCTGCAGATCACACGTCCAGGTACGGCTTGGCTTAACTGGTTCTCTGCTTAAGAGTCTCACAAAGGGCCGTATTCCACTCTGGAGGTTTGGATCTGCTTCTCGTCTCACTTGGGTTGTTGGCTGAATCCAGTTCCATGTGGCTGTTTTATGGAGGTTCCCGATTTCTTGCTGGCTCTCAGTGGCCCTCCGCCCCCTCCAGAGGCCTCTCTCTGGTTCTAATCTCAGAGGCTGTGACAGTGGGTCAAATCCTTCTCACGCTTGGAATCTGACTTCCTCTTCTGTCCCATCTCTTCTGCCTCCAGCCTGAGAAAGTTCTCTTTTAAAGAGCTTATGAACAGAAACAGACTCACAGACTTGGAAAACGAACTCGTTTGTAGTCACTCAGTCATGTCTGACTCTGTTGCGACCCCACAGACTGTAGCCCTCCAGGATCCTCTGTCCATGGGATTTCCCAGGCAAGAACACTGGAGTGGGTTGCCATTTCCTTCTTCAATCTATGAAACAGATTACCAAAAAGGACCTACTGTATAGCACAGGGACCTCTACTTAATACTCTGTTATAACCTGTATGGGAAAAAAAATTTAGAAAAGAACAGATTCATGCATGAAAGTGAAAGTGTTAGTCACTCAGTCATGTCCAACTCTTTGCAATCCCCTGGACTGTAGCCCACCAGGCTCCTCTGTCCATGGGATTCTCTGGGAAAGAATACTGGAGTGAGTCGCCATTCCCTTTCCCAGGGGATCTTTCTGACCCAGAAATTGAACCTGGATCTCCTGCACTGCAGGCAGATTCTCTATCGTCTGAGCATATGTATGACTAACTTACTTTGCTATACACCTGAAACTAACTTTTTTCATGAAAGTGAAAGAGAATGAAAAAGTTGGCTTAAAGCTCAACATTCGGAAAACTAAGATCATGGCATCTGGTCCCATCATTTCATGGGAAATAGATGGGGAAACAGTGGCTCACTTTATTTTTCTGGGCTCCAAAATCACTGCAGATGGTGACTGCAGCAATGAAATTAAAAGACGCTTTACTCCTTGGAAGGAAAGTTATGACTAACCTAGATAGCATATTCAAAAGCAGAGACATTACCGCCAACAAAGGTCTGTCTAGTCAAGGCTACGGTTTTTCCAGTGGTCATGTATGGATGTGAGAGTTGGACTATAAAGAAAGCTGAGTGCCGAAGAATTAATTGATGCTTTTGAACTGTGGTGTTGGAGGACTCTTGAGAGTCCTTTGGACTGTAAGGAGATCCAACCAGTCCATCCTAAAGGAGATCAGTCCTGGGTGTTCACTGGAAGGACTGATGCTAAAGCTGAAACTCCAATACTTTGGCCACCTGATGTGAAGAGCTGACTCATTTGAAAAGACCCTGATGCTGGGAGGGATTGGGGGCAGGAGGAGAAGGGGACGACTGAGGATGAGATGGTTGGATGGCATCACCGACTCAATGGACATGGGTTTGGGTGGACTCCAGGAGTTGGTGATGGACAGGGAGGCCTGGCGTGCTGCGGTTCACGGGGTCGCAAAGAGTCGGACACGACTGAGCGACTGAATTGAACTGAAACTAACACAACATTGTAGATCAACTATTCTCCAAAGTAAAATAAAATTTTTAAAAAATTAAGAAAAAAACTTCATATCATTAGACGGGGCCTATCCAGATAATCCAGAATAACTTATTCTAGGGTTCATTTTATTTCATAAACAGTTTTTCCGTTTACTTTTGGTCCTGTGTGCGGGCTTTCTCTAGCTGTGCTGAGCGGGGGCTACGCTCTAGCTGCGGTGCACAGGCTTCTCGTTGCGGTGGCTTCTCCTATGCTGGATCACGGGCTCTGCAGCACAGGCTCAACAGTTGCGGCACATGGGCTTAGCGGCTCTGCGGCATGTGGGGTCTTCCCAGAACAAGGACTGAGCCTGTGTCCCCTGCACTGGCAGGCGGACGCTTATCCACGGTACCACCGGAAGTGCGAGGTTCACTATCTCAATTACAGTGCAAAATCCCTTTACCCATTATAACAAAACAAATTAGGTGCATACTTAAACACGTTTAGGGGCCATTCTGGGTGGACATTTCTGTGCCAAGATGGCTAACAGGTGAATGATATGCTAACCACTTGCCTGAAAAAAAACAAAACCAAAGCAAAGGAAGAGTTTCACAGCAAAGATGTTAAATTCCTAGTTTTAACTCATTTCTGGGAGCCTGCAAGGCCTGGGAAATAGGGTAAAAATCAGCAGCCAGTTGGGAACTGGTAGAAGGCCTCTGATACAAAGAGAAAAATGATCTTCCTGACATCAGCAAAGGGTAGCTGGAAGAATCCACTGCCAGAGCAGAGGACGACTTCTGGGGACTGAAGAGAATATAGGAGCTGATACAAACGGATATTCTTAGGAAAGCATCTCCATAGTCTGAGATAATTAAAAACATTTTTTTTTTTGTTTTAAACATGAAAGGGCAGGAGCATGATTCTGGATAACCCTGTTTGCTAGCCAGTAACCTGTCAGTACCTGCGGTGTTGGAGAAGACTCTTTAGAGTCCCTTGGGCAGCAATGAGATCGAAGCAACAGTCTTAAAGGAAATTAACCCTGAATATTCACTGGAAGGGCTGATGCTGAAGCTCCAATACTTAGGCCACCTGAGGCAAAGAGCCAACTCATTAGACTGGGAAGGATTGAAGGCAGGAGGAGAAGGGGGCCACAGAGGGTGAGATGGTCGGATGGCATCACCAACTCAAAGGACATGAGTCTGAGTGAACTCCGGGAGTTGGTGATGGACAGGGAGGCCTGGCGTGCTGCGGTCCATGGGGCTGCAAAGAGTCAGGCACAACTGGGTGACAGCCCTTCCGCTGGATCCTAGGGAAGCCCTGGTGACCCGGGGAGAGAGAGGCAGGGGCATGTAGGAAACTGGGGGCTCTTGGGGCAGTGAGTCTTTCAGCACTGGGAGAACTGGAAGTATGTCAACATCTCAACAATGAGTAACGGAGGCAGTGACGTTAACAACACAGTGACATCCAGCAACACGGATGACACGCCGGTGGGCACTCTCACTTCTGAGAGCTGCACAGCACGCTCTTTCCTATTTCGACCCTCCTCATAAATCGTACTGACACGCGGTTATTTACAAAGCAGTTCCACTGATGTTGAACATGTTGATTGAGTCCAGTTTTTTTTTTTTTTTTTGTATTAATATAGGTAATCTTTAACTAGAACATTTCAGGGTCATGTTTGGGAGTTCATGTACACCCATGTTCATGTCAATGTATGCCAAAAACCAATACAGTACTATAAAGTAAAATACAATAAAAATTAAAATTTTAAAAAAAAGGAAAAGAAAGGAAAAATGGGAAAATGTCAGGAATTACATAGAAAGGTATGTATCACACTCGAAAGTTTAGCCAAATCTGCCTTTTGTATCATTTCCTCCGTCCTCCAAAGTGTCAGTTCTCTCTTTGTGCCTCCGAAGGGGGCTGTAATTTGCTTACTCCATTTTACATCTTTATAATTGTTCCTTATCCCACTCATCTCCCTTTCTATTTCATCTTTCCTTTGACCGACTCCTCTTCTTTTTTTAAAGGCCTTTGGAAACCATTTCTTCCTAGTCATAGGTGGCCTAAAATGAAACATAATTTTAGACCCATTTAATTAGACTTTTAAATCTGATGGTACACTCTGCCTGAAGCTTCTTCAGGGGAATTTCTGAAGTCCAATTATAGGGCTATTCTCATAATAAGGACCATTAATTTATAATGAAATTATTTGCTTTTAAGCTTCATCCAGATGCTGTTGTGAAAAACATACTAGTTCGACCACATTCCTACAGGGTCATTAGATGGCCGGCACCAACAGGTGAGGGCTGCTGAAGCCACGGTTCTCAGAACTTCTGGGAAGAGCTGGGTGTCTACAGACAGTGGGTCGCACAGGGAATCTCACCAGTCCTTTCGTCCTGTGGTCACCCATTCTTTTCTTTAAAAAAAAAAAAATATTGAAGTATAGTTGAGTTACAATGCTGTGTTAATTTCTGCTGTACAGCAAAGTGCCTCAGTTGACACATATATACTTTTTCCTATTCTTTACCATTATGGTTTATCAGATGATAGTGAATACAGTTCCTCGTGCTATACAGCAGGACCCTGCTGTTGACCCATCCGATCTATAACAGTTTGCATCTGCTGATCCCAGACTCCCAGTACTTCCCTCCCCGCCCCCACCTTTGGCAACCACAAGTGTGCCCTCTACGTCTCTGAGTCTGTTTCTGTTTTGTATATATGTTCATTTGTGTCGTATTTTAGATTCCGTAGAAGGGTTAAAGTACGGTGTTTGTCTTTCTCTTTATGACTTAGTTTGATTGGTATGGTATTCTCCGGGTCCATCCATTTGTTGCTGCAAACGGCATTATTCCTTTCAATGGCTA
The DNA here is from genome assembly GCA_006410675.1 of Oreotragus oreotragus. Classification (NCBI taxonomy): domain Eukaryota; kingdom Metazoa; phylum Chordata; class Mammalia; order Artiodactyla; family Bovidae; genus Oreotragus; species Oreotragus oreotragus. The sequence goes on from SJYX01012381.1 coordinate 518,923, forward strand.
CTATTGCAGTGTATACACCACATATATCTTCTTTATCCATTCATCTGTCAGTGGACTCTGAGGTTGTTTCGATGTCTTGGCTATTGTAAATAGTCATCCTGTGAACACAGGGGTGCATGTGTCTCCTTGAACTATAGTTCTGTCTGGGTATACCCCAGGCGTGCAACTGGTGGATCACATGGGAACTTTATTTTTAGTTTTCTGAGGAACCTCCACACTGTATTCCATAGTGGCTGTGCCAATTTACAATCTGGGCTCATTTTGATATCCCTCTCAGTCAGATCAAGTATGCCCAATTGGTATTTAATACACAAACAAGCCAACAAACAAGACAGTAACGGAATCCTTACATATTGGAACCTCTATGTTCTGGGGTCACAGACTCTCCCTCCCAAATCTAGCCATTTCTCTATTCTCTTCTGACTTTCAGAATAAAAGAGAAGTCTGAGGTCAGCCTGATTTTCCTTTCTTCTTGTATGGCTTTCAGATAAGTTTATTTGTCTTCACAGGCTTTTTTTTTCTTTCTCTATGCAATTCTCACACGTCTCATGGTGAGCTTAATGTCAGTCTGAGGTTCTTCAGACCACCATCTGATCAGCCAATCCCACTTCTCTGGTCTCATTCCTTGGTTTAAATGTAGGCATGTGTCATAACAGTTCTGAGGATGAATCTCAGTGCACCTATCTGGAACTCTGGGACAAAAGAATGTGTTCTTTGTCCAAAGCCTGGAACCACCAGAACCACTTGGCCACGAGGGAAGACAGTCTTCAAAGATGCCACCACAATGAAGAGAGTCTCAGCGAAATGGAGCTGCAGCTTGTAGATCAAGCCGACTCTGAAGCTCATCTATCTCTGGAATCACTGTTTATGTGAGCTAACAAATTCCTTAGTCTTTAGCTTATCTAAGTTGATTTGAGTTCTGTACCCATAGCCCTGAGCATCCCAAAATACTGGTTTTCTCTTCTGTAATGATTTTTGTCAAAATATTGTGAGATCTTTCAATCCATTACTCAAGTCATGTCATAGTCTATGCTTTTGATTACTGCATGTCAAGACCATTGATTTCTTGTGCCAGATTCCCATTCATAGTCTTCATATTTGTCCTTTTCTTACCATTTAAGCCATGAACACTTTTGTTCATCAGTGTTCTGTGAGAACGTCTCAATACTGTCCTTTACACCAAAGATCCCATTTCCTACATTAATTCTTTCTACTCCCTATTCTCAGATTTCAATTGTGCTACTGTACTTGATTTCTTTATAATTTCACATCTTCTGTATCTCCCTTTCCATTTCAGTTACTCTTTCTACATTTCAGGATGTTCAGTTCTTGTTGCTTTTTGTTTCTCTTTTATTTTTTATTGAAGCATGGTTGATTTACAGTGTTGTGCTAGTTTTAAGTGTACAGCAAAGTGATTCAGTAATATGTATATATATATTCTTTTTCATATTCTTTTCTATTACAGGTTATTATAAGGTATTGGATATAGTTCCTTGTGCTATACAGTAGGTCACAGTTTTCCTTTTTATAAAAATCTATTTTATATATAGTAGTGTGTATCTGTTAATCCCAAGATCGAGTTTATCCCTGCCTCCCTTTCCCCGATGGTCACCATCCCTGATGGTGACCAAGCTTGTTTTCTGTATCTGTGAGTCTATTTCTGTTTTGTCAATAAGTTCTTTTGCGTAATTCTGTTTAGGTTCCACATATAAACGGTGTCATATGATATTGGTATTTCTCTGTCTGATTAACTTCCCTTAGTATGATAATCTCTCGACCCATCCATGTTGCTGCAAATGGTATTATTTCATTCTTTTTTATGGCTGAGGAATATTCCATTGTGCGTATCGCTCTCGCTCTCTCTCTCTCTCACACACACACACACACACCCTCTTTAACCATTCATCTATCAATGGACACTTGTGTTGATTCCACTGCTTCTCTTTTAGTGAGTATGTCTTCTAGCTCTGTCTTGAGTTAGTCTATTGATTTCTAGAAATTTCTTCTGGTTTTGCTAGTTAATCATTTTCAGAGTTTTGTATCATTTTTTAGGCTTCTAGAGACTGTTGCTGGTTTGGTAGTATTTTTTCGAAAGCAACAAGAATTTTATTCTTTTAGTTTATCTCATTCTTCTAAGAAGGATAGTCTCCCCAGGCAGACAATGTGTAGTTAACAAAATGTAGACATTACTTTGGCTCATTCTGTAAACATTTAACAGTCTCTGAATAGCTCTTGCCGCTGCTGAGTCGCTTCAGTCATGTCCGACTCTGTGCGACCCCATAGACAGCAGCCCACCAGGCTCCCCCGTCCCTGGGATTCTCCAGGCAAGAACACTGGAGTGGGGTGCCACTGCCTTCTCCAGTGCATGAAAGTGAAAAGTGAAATTGTTCAGTCCTGTCTGACTCTTAGCGACGCCATGGACTGCAGCCCACCAGGCTCCTCTGTCCATGGGATTTTCCAGGCAAGAGTACTGGAGTGGGGTGCCATTGCCTTCTCTGGAGTAGCCCTTTTTTTTTTTTTTTGAAGTCGCTCAGTCATGTCCGACTCTTTGCGACCCCTTGGACTGTAGCCTACCACGCTCCTCCGTCCATGGGATTCTCCAGGCGAGAATACTGGAGTGGGTTGCCATTTCCTTCTCCAGGGGATCTTCCCGACCCAGGGATTGAACCCAGGTCTCTCGCACTGGAGGCAGACGCTTTAACCTCTGAGCCACCAGGGAAGCTTAGATCAGTCTTAATATCTCGCATGTTTCCCCACATACTGCTCTCGTGTCTCTGTCTCCACCTACTAAATATCCTGTTCTCCTCACCTCCCCTGATCTCTTTTGGCACATATGTTTTCCTGGTATTTGTGCTCATACCCAGGAGAGAAAGAGATATAACACTGATGGCAGAGGGGAGTCAGTACCACTGTGGAGATCTCACTAGGATCTGTGGTGGAAATAGCTGACTATTTTTTGAACTGCAATCAACTCTGTGTTTCTGAAAAAGGGAATGAGGGAGGGAAAGAAAGGTCTATTTCCAGGTACACACGACATACCTGAATCACCAAACAGGATTTTAAATCCAGTTCTGGCTACATGGGAATTCTTTCAAATAATTTAGATAATTATTTCATTGCCAGTTACAAGTGCTAGAGGTTTCACCTTTTTAGAAAGAAACAGAGAAGGGCAATAGGTATCATTTTAAACTAAAAGCTTCTAATATTTTTAAAGTGTTCTGATTGAGAGCTCACGGATGTAATACAACAAGAAACTGTTTATACTCAATATATAAAAACAGTATCCGTTTAGATAAAAATGAGAAATGTCTATGTATTTCAGTTCAGTGCCACTTTTAATTGGGGCTGTATCCCAATTACCTGAATGCCTCTAAAATTAACTTTATTTTATGCTGATATCTGGAGAATTCTGTAAGACTCTGACCAGCAAAATGGACACAGCATTTGGCTTCCAAACTGCTTCTTCATATTGAAATATTAGTATGTAAAGTTATTACCAGTTAAACAGTTGGACAACATAGTACAAACACATTTGGCAGGCTCCTGATCCCTAATTTCCAAAGTTTTGGATCTTCTCCCAGATCTGCACTGACAGTGTCCAGCAAACTCTAATTGTGCCAGTGATACGACAAGAGCTAGTAATATCCAGTTTAGCTCGTAGTAAAATCTAATTTCCACCGGAAACCTGCCATTCTGAATTGTCTTTTGTAATATTTCAATTTGTGAGTAAACACAGCCCACATGTCTGTAGCTGTCTCTGCCACACTTTTCCCCCCTCACATTAAAACTCTAAAATGTTTATAAGAAAACTAGAAGATTTAGAAATACATTTGCCAGATTATTGGTTTTATAAATGTGCACGCATGCACGCACACACACACCACCCCCAACCAGCCAACAGCTCTTAAGCCTATCACTGAGTAAATTCGGATCCCTGCAAATTTAATTTATCCAGCAAAATTGAAGCAGTAAATCAGAAACTCAATACTACCATGTGTTATTAGGGAAGGTATATACAGGAGGCCATGTTGAATGCTCTGTATTTCCCAGTTAAATTGGGAGGAGGAAGGGAAAGAAGAACAGAGTGGGAGTGGAGGAGAGACAGGGAGGAGGGACAGAAGAGGGAGAGTGTGCAGCAAGGGTTGAGGAGAAGAGGAGACGAAAGGAGGAAAAGAAAGAACCAGGTAGTATCTTCTATTTTTATGAGAAAATGCCCAGTGCTTCTCAGCTAAGCCAAGCGCTGAGTCTTACCAGACATCAGCTCCTCCAGCCACTACGGGAAGGACCGGTGGGAGGCAGGAACGCAGTATACAACAGTGGAGCGTGGGTGTCAGACAGACCCAGATCCCACAGCAGCGGCCACATGGAGCTACAACAGACTGCCATTGTAACCTATCGCTACAGGACAAGACCAAGCAGAATTTTTTGTCACACTTTACTATTTGTTGTAATTTAGCTCTTTAGCATACTTAGGCATACAAGGAAATCCCATAAAATTCACATTTACCTGAAATACCCTGTACAGTAAGTTCCTGTACACAAGTGAATTCTGTCCTGAGAATCTGTTTGTAGGTCCAATTTGTTCCTAAGTCCAACAAAGTTAGCCTAGGTACCCAACTAACACATAGGCTATATAGTACTCTACTGTAATAAGTCTATAATACTTTCTCCACAAGAATGGCATATCTGCTGAAATGAATATATGTACTAAGGATCCAATGAAATCCTAAAGACCACACACAAAATTGAACTCAGTCTTAACAAATGTGGTCCCAGTGAAGTCACTGGATTAGATACCTGATTTTTAATCTATTAATCCAATATCTGTAATAGCTTATGTACATTCCCATTCAAAATTCTCCAGAGTGAAGTTATTTTACAGACTTGATGTATGATTTTTAGAGAAGTATTTTAATCTAAGGTTGCATATTCTAAGAAGTTCTTGAACTAGTACCAAATAAATGAACACTTCTATTTTGTACTAGCACGGCACTACTGTACTCTGTATACCGTAAAGTACACAAAAACACAAGCACTTGTGGAGGACGCATGCACATGGCAACGCATGCCAGACAGGTGAACTAACTTATGTGATGGGACATGCGAAAGCATGCCTGCAACTCTCAAAGCGTGCAGCCTGAAGGTTCCCATCCAGGGGACTTACTGTACTATTCACTATAGTTATGGCTTGCCAATATAGCTGCATGATTGCTATAAAGCAACAAATGTAATGTAACATCATGGTTTACAGGCTTTACCAAGGCGGGACTCAACTCAGATCAGAGGTCCCAGCTCCGGCTAAAATAACTTTGTGCAGGCCTGGTACTTTTTATTTTGTACTGCTGGGAAGCAACTCACGTTCCTAAGAGCCAGGAACAGTAAGGAGAAGTCTGCCTCTGATTGGGTAAAGATCAGACTAGTAACAGCCGGCAATCGATGCACAATATAGGTACTTTCTCTGCCAGTGTTTTTATATTTTAAAAATGGGCTGCTTCTTGCCTCAAATCAAATTTTTTTTAATCCAAATCAACGGTTGAGAGATGCAACCAGCAAGACCTAAGACTTTATGACTGATGTAGAACTGAGACTATTAGATTCATTTTCTCTTTCAAGGTCAGGGCTGAAGCGGGGGCTTCCAGAGTTACTCCCACAAACAGACTCAGAAGGCAAAGAAAGTGAAAAGAAAGTTGCTCAGTCATGGCTGACTCTTTGCGACCACATGGACTCTATAGCCCACGGAATTTTCCAGGCCAGAATATTGGAGTGGGTAGCTGTTCCCTCTGCTAGGGGATCTTCCCAACCCAGGGATTGAACCCAGGTCTCCTGCATTACAGGTGGATTCTTTACCAGCTGAGCCACAAGGGAAGCTCACGAATACTGGAGTGGGTAGCCTATCCCTTCTCCAGTGGATCTGCTTGACCCAGAAACAACCAGGGTCTCTTGCATTGCAGGCAGATTCTTTACTAACCAAGCTACCAGGGAAGTCCCCCAGAAGGCAAAATCTGAAGGAAAGATGCATGAGGCCTGGTGACTAAGGAAGAAGAGTACCCATGTCTACATCCAGGCTGGAAGGAAGATCAAAACTCAATATACATTATTCTCCAAGCTTCCACACTACGGAGCTCTACAGAATGATCTTCATATGCTGTCTGTGCACTGGAAGAAACTAGTCTGAAAAACTGCTTGGGTCTTTATCTTATGATAACTTTTTTTTTAACTGACAAAATAAGGTTGATTTCTTCCCTATCACTACACAACTGATAAAAAGGAAACCCACAGTCAATTTTACAGTTGAAAGAGGTCCCTCAGGCTTCAAACCAACTTAACAGCAGTTTTTATAGTTACCATATTCACTCAGGTTTTCCTCTTGACATTATTTTTAAAAAGGCGTAGAAGCAGCAGGAGGAAGCCAGGGCTTACGTAAGAGTCCTTGTCTTGTTTTATTTTTGACAATCTTTCTTCATTTTTGAGACTCTCAATCCTATTCCCCACCTTAAGGTAAAAACAGAGTTTACTTGCTGGAGAGCAGTTTGGTTTAGCTAGCAGAATTTTAAATAGGCATATTATTTGACCCTATAATTTTGCTTCTGGAATTTACCCATACAGAAATACTTGGGCAAATGTTCCACAAAATAAGCACAGGATTTAACTGCAATACTGTCTGTAATAAGACCAAACGCAACCAGCCAACCAATCCATATATGCTCATCAATGGGAAATTAAATTATGAAATAAATGATCTGACAATGATTCAGCAGTTTAAAAATGAGTTTGATTTCTATGAACTGACCTAATGTATTGTGATAAAATAAAATGAATAAGGCAACATATGTACAGCATAAGTCCATTTATGTGAGATAAACTGACAGAAGTATGCATGTGTTTATCTATATATCTATACATATTCATACGTAGATGTGTGCAAACACACACTTTCGAATGTGCAATAAAGATCTGGAAATATATCCAGGGATTGTCTTTGGGAATGGATTTTGGATAGGAGAATAGGAAAGACACTTTTCATTTCTCAAACTTTTTTTTTTTTTTTAATAAAGCTAATTGGTATCTGCATCTCTTTAAGTCTTTCTTCCCCACACAATTCCTATTTCTGAAAGTGGCCTGCAGAGTCAGAGAGTGTGGAGAGGGAGGCTCCAGGTGCATGCGCTTTTGAAGAGGACACAGTGGGGAAGACTGATCAGCCAGGGCTGATAAGACTGTATTTACAGGCTGGCGCTTAAGTGTCACTGATTCAGGGACAAAGGCCAGGCAGCTGCATCAACATCGGCTCTACCGGTTTTACATCAAGGACCCCAACTTCTCTGGCCTCCAGGGGCTGGAGAAGATGACAACGTAGGAGAGAGACGACGGAGAAATTCAATAAGCCTAGGGTGGAAGGGCACGGGCTCTTTCTCTCTCCCCTTCCCAACAAACAGTGAGTTGTCTGTTTCTTCTTTATCTTTTCATGTGATGGTTTAAACCTGTGGCTCAGGTAGAGAGTCCATCTGCCAATGCAGGAGACGTGGGTTTCACGCCTGGGTCAGAAAGAGCCCCTGGTGGAGAAAATGGCTACCCACTCCAGTCACTAAACGACAACATAAAATATAGTACAGGTGTCTATGAGCCCTTGAAATGTGGCTGGTCTGAACTGAGATGTGCTGTCAGCATAAAACATATACTGGAGTTTAACAAGTTAGCATCAAAACAGAATGTATGATCCATATTCTTACAGCTAATCCACATTTAAATAATAACATTTTGGATGGGCGTGTATGTTAGTTGCTCAGTCACGTCCGACTCTTTGTCACCCCAGGGACAGGATCCCACCAGGCTCCTCTGTCCATGGAATTCTCTGGGCAAGAATACGGGAGTGGGTGGCCATGCCCTTCTCCAGGGGATCTTCCCAACCCAGGGATTGAACCTGGGGCTCCTGCATTGCAGGCAGTCTTTACATCTGAGCCAGGGAAGCCCTATTCCATGTTTACATTTTGGATATGTTGTGTTAGAAAAAATCAATTTTACTTGTTTCTTTTTACTTTTAATGAGACTGTAGAGAACGTAAAATGACGTGGTTGACATTCTCTTTTCTACTGGACAGAACTGGTTTAGACATTCATAGACATTCCACATGAATTATCTATATATTTAAATGTGTAAAAAATGGAACAGCAGAGAGGGAGGCATGTACACACGTGCACACACCACTGTCCCCTGCCCCACAGCTGCGTGCATCTATAACTGCTGCCCTGTATACTTATATGCCCACCTGGCTTTCTAGTGTAGGTCATTACACTTCAGTGTACCTGTCACAGGCCATACAGCTCTGAGTTCAAGCTCTGCCAACAACCAGATGTGGGATCCTGGGGCAAGCTGCCTGGGAGGATTAAACTGTACAATGTATGTCGAGTTCTCAGAACCACGACAAGCACGTGTTGTAACAACCTCTGTCAGCAAGGGTGAGCTCTGCATGACATGTTAAGAATTCTAGAAATGACCAAGCCAGTTTCACCCCAAAGCAAAGAATATCAGAGTTAGAGTGAATCTTGGACGACATCTACTCCTGTGTTGTAAAACCCTTTTAGATTCCAGAAGTCCAGTAAATAAAAAAGATGACATCAAACTGCTCTGAACAAAGCTGAGTAGAGGAATGAAAAGGGCTGGGCACTCTTAGACTGCAGAAGGACACGGATACCTCTGTGGAGGTCGGAATGCCACGGATGTAGTATCTTATCCCAATCTCTCCATTTTACAGACAGACACTCAGCTCCAAGGTGGGCTACAGTCCATGGGGGTCACACACAGCCGACTGAGTGAGCATGCACGCACTGATTAAATGACACAGAACATCTTTTTATATGCCTATTCGATGTCCTGTATCTTCTTTGGTGATGTGAATGTTTAAATCTTTTGCCCATTTTGAACTGGGATGTTTGTCTCATTACTGAGGGTTTGTTTTTTGTAGGGGTGGGAGGTGGGGGGAGCCCAGGGAAGGGGTGGTTCTCCTCCCTGAAGAGACATCTTCCAGGTTTAGCTCTGGAAGATTTAGAGAGGGCAAGGAGCCACCCAGGATAAGAGAACTGAAAGGATTCTAAGGAAGAAAACCTCAAGACATATTTTGGGGCTGCAAGGCAGGCCCCTTCCATGAACATACATTTACATCTTGGAGGATAAGATGTGAGATGGGCAGAATGCAGAAGGTCTCGAGGGTCAAGAATCCCACACCAGTTTCAACAAGTTTTGGAAAAAGGGTGACAATGGAAAGATTAATTTATTGGAAGGAGGCAGGAAATAGGCAAGAAACAGGAAAACAGGCTGGCAGGCAGACCCAGGGAGTCAGACCCAAGGGGTGGGAAGCTGGGCAGCTGTCGGGGTGCCCTGACAGGAGAAGACTGGCCTGATGGGGGCGTCTCAGCACACACCGTGAAAACAAATACATTCCTGTTAAAAGTAATCTTCTTGTTGCTCAGTCGATAAGCCATGTCCTAAGCCATGTCCGACTCTTCGCGATCCCACGTACTGCAGCACACCAGGCTTCCTAGTCCTTCACCGTTTCCCGGAGCTTGCTCAAGCTCATGTGCATTGAGTCGGTGATGCCATCCAACCATCTCTTCCTCTATCACCCCCTTCTCCTCCTGCCCTCAATCTTTCCCCACATCAGGGACATCAAGAGTAAGAAAAAAAAAAAAAAAACACTGATTACGATTAAAAAGTAGTACTCCTTGGTTCTTACTTAGAACTCCCCTGTGTGCACTGTTTAACAAGATCAGTTCTTTTCCTGGGTACCACACCTTGGGTATTTCCTCACTCAAGTAAATGCTTCTTTGGAGTTTTTCCCATCTGGTAGGTTCTCTGAAGAAGGACAAAAAGAGATCCAAGAAAACATCCAAGAAGAGACAAGAAACCTCAAGGTCCAGGGAGTGCCCTGGTTTCCACTGACATGTTTTGACCTAATCTGGGGTGATGGGTCTCCTCTCAGTGGCTGGGGCCTGCCTGGGTACCTTGGTGTTCAGAGCCTCTGGTCAAGGACCTCATTTCCCTGACGTCACTGAGGAAAGTGCTCAAGTATGGGGAACGCCAACACAGTACCCAAGAGGACAGTTGGCAGGGCACTCAGTGACATTTTAAAGATGCTTGTCCCAGACCACTCAGCCACAAAGGGCAGTTTCACTGTTAGTTTCTCAGCTACTGGGTGTTCAATTCACAGAAATCAATTACGGCAAGCTGAGAGAGGCCACCATCGGAGGCAGGGTAAAATCATGAAGCCTTGTTTGTTTCTTTCTAACAGGGACTGTATTTGTTATGTTCTTCTTGGTGGCATCTGGCATTTTTTTAGCTAGGGATCAACAGCGCTGGCAACTTTAGCTGGCAACCTGGGTCTTCTAAGAACTACTATCTGTTTACCACAATCTCCATATTCAAAGAATTAGTAGCACGTTTTATTTTTTTTAATGTGCGTTTTCTTTTTATGACTTTGCCATCACTTGGAAAACCCCATAACTTTCAAACCACAGAAAACAGTTCAGACCGTGATCACAAGGCAGCAGACAGACACCCGGAGAGTTAACAGTTGTGAATCTATCTTGCTATGAAGTTAAAAATCAATCTCCATCATTCATCGGTCCATCCCTCTATCCATCTCATCCCAATCTTCAAGCTGGAGAGTTGTCTACTGACCCTATTCACAGCAATGGTTTTTAGCCTTAAAATAGGACTCAGTGTGGGGTAAAGATGGATCACCCATTGATGAAGAGTTAAAGGAGGAAGATAAAAGATCCAGGAGTTTCCCTGATGGCTCAGCTGGTAAAGAACCCACCTGCCAAGGCAGGAGATGCAAGAGACACGAGTTCAATCCCTGGGTCAGGAAGATCCCCTGGAGAAGGAAATGGCAGCCAGCTCCAGTATTCTTGCCCAGAGAATTCCATGGACAGAGGAGCCTGACAGATTATAGTCCATGAGGTCCCGAAGAATCAGACATGACTGAGTGCATGCACACACACGGAAGGTCAGTGTAGCAATTATTACATTCATATAATAATGACAGGTGGTGTTCAAACTCTCTCGCTCTTTGTCAACCATCTGCCCTAAGATTCTTTTTACTGAGTTCATATTTCTTAGGTATCCCATTCTAAAATAAAAGGCAGGACCTCTTCACAAGGTCACAGAAAACTGGTCAGCTTTTCCACTATCAGTTCAGTTCAGGTCAGTTCAGTCGCTCAGTCGTGTCCGACTCTTTGCGACCCCATGAACCGCAGCACGCCAGGCCTCCCTGCCCATCACCAACTCCCAGAGTTCACTCAGACTCACGTCCATCGAGTCCGTGATGCCAGCCAGCCATCTCGTCCTCGGTCGTCCCCTTCTCCTCCTGCCCCCAATCCCTCCCAGCATCAGAGTCTTTTCCAGTGAGTCAACACATTTTCCACTATAGGAGAGACTAGAAGTCAAAGCTATCAGATGCACGGTTTGCTTCTTCACCTCCTTAAAATATTATTGCTGCTACACTGTAATAATGCGTAAATTAATGCAGAAAAAAACATGGCCTCACAGGTAAAACCACAGCCAAGGCAGAAACATGGCAGAGTGGAAAAATCAAAGATTAGAGAGTCCGACAGACTAGGGTTCAAATTTGGTTCTCCTATAGAAGAGCTGTATGTCCATGGACAAGTTATTCATACTCCTTGTAGAAGGCTGTGGTTCTTCATCTACAAACTGAATTCAACAGTCCTCAGAATGCGGGTTTAGCAAGATAACACTAACGAAGACAGTAAAAAAAAACTAAGCATAGTTATCTTAAGAGTATGGCAAAAATGACGAAGGTGTTAAAAGAGATGACACAACTTGGGAACTACTGCCATAGCAACAAGGAGGAAGCCAGAGGGAGGGGACACATGCCAGGATTCCCTGATGTAGGGTCAGCTAAGGTAATGAGAGTCCGCTTCCAGAAGGCCTGGCCTGTGTGCTCTCAGCTGGACACCACAACAGGTGGGTCAGAACTGAATCAGGAGTCAAGCTGGAAGCAGGTCAAGCCGGTGGCTGGACCCCAGCATTCAGCTGGCAGGACTGAGAAGCCTGCACATTCAAATATCTGGGTGTTATCGCAGGAAATACCAAAACGTGAACTGAGCAGGAAGAGGGGTCAGATGCCATGGCTGTTTTCAAGGTCGCATCCAAACCGGCAGGAACTACCCAGGAGACAGAGCCCCCGCCCCAGGAAGGGCGTGTATGGCAGGCCCAGATGGACTCATTGTCCTTCAGGCTTAAAGGCACAGGGGTCTGGATTCTGATATGGCTTCCTGCTGCCTGCAATTATTTCTCCGTTTGCTCTCCCAGTATAAGACTCCTAGAGAGGGGGTACTTTCTTCTGTGCACATCTGAAGAGCCAGTGGGTCTCTACCCAGCAGCTTGCTTTCCCAGAACTGTGAAGCAGACTGTTGCTGCTGACGTCAGAGGAGGCTCTCTCTATGCCTCCACCAGAGTCCCTTCTCGGATCCAGTGCTGGGTCAACAGATGGGTACTCCTGTCTCCTGGACTGAACACAGAATGGATTTTCCCATAGAAAACTGTTGTTAAGTAGAAAATTTTCATAAATAATGTTTTGTATATGTTCCAGGTTGTTACAGGATTCTCTGCAAGCTAGTCTGGGAACCAGACTACCAACTATACCAGCACATCAGTGGCAAAATGAAAAGATGGCTGCAAAAATGAAAAGTGGCTGTCAAATGAAAATATGGGCTGCAACTGTCCCATAAGTGGCGGCTATCTACACTCAAAAATACAGCACATTCCTTACTGGAGAACATGTAACCGTACATATCTTAAATTTCATCTTTCTTTTAACATCTTCCAGAAAAAGATTGGTTTTTATCATCACTTATGGCTGGGATTCACGTTTTATACTATTGAAAAATAACTGATCCCCCTCCTCTCATAACAAAAGAAGGACCCAATCTTACCTTTGGGGATAATTCTAGCTAGACACATCAGGGCTTCCCAGGTGGCTGGCGCTAGTGGTAAAAAAATCTGCCTGACAGTACAGGAGACATGGGTTTGATCTCTGGGTCAAGAAGATCCCCTGGAGTAGGAAATGGCTACCCGCTCCAGTATTTTTGCGTAGAAAATTGCACGGACAGAGAAGCCTGGTGGGCTGCAGTTCATAGGCTTGCCAGGGAGTCAGACACAACTGAGCAACCGGGCACAGCACTAGACATCAAAGTAATTCCAGANAAATGGCTACCCGCTCCAGTATTTTTGCGTAGAAAATTGCACGGACAGAGAAGCCTGGTGGGCTGCAGTTCATAGGCTTGCCAGGGAGTCAGACACAACTGAGCAACCGGGCACAGCACTAGACATCAAAGTAATTCCAGACGCTAATCATCTCTCATCTGCACCAAGCTGTTCATGGGATGAACTGAAATGACTGTCTTGACTCCCACACTGCAATATTGCCAGTCAATTATTCCTGGTTCTGACCGTAAGAGTTTAACCCAATGTTTTCCACATTTGTTTGAAGAAAAGAACTACATGAGGCACTTTTAATTAAAGACAAGAATGCCAGGCCCTAGCCCAATAAGAGAGGTCTGGGAGTCGTACATGTCAAGACTGCTATCCCCTGGTGAGACTTCCCTGGTGGCTCAGTGGTAAAGTATCCGCCTGCCACAGCAGGAGATGTGGGTTTGATCCCTGGGTGGAGCAGAATCCCATGGAGAGAGGAATCCTGGTGGGCTGCAGTCAATGGAGTTGCAAAAGAGTCAGACGTGACTTAGTGACTAAACCACACCATGCTGGTGAGTCTCTCATCCACCCCAGTGGCTCCTGCCCTGGAGGGTGAGTTAGGATCACCTGGAGGGCTTGTGAAAACACAGACTGTGAAACTCNCCTGGTGGGCTGCAGTCAATGGAGTTGCAAAAGAGTCAGACGTGACTTAGTGACTAAACCACACCATGCTGGTGAGTCTCTCATCCACCCCAGTGGCTCCTGCCCTGGAGGGTGAGTTAGGATCACCTGGAGGGCTTGTGAAAACACAGACTGTGAAACTCCAGCCGAAGAGCTTCTGATCCAGTGGGTCTGGGGTGAGGCCCAAGAATCTGCATTTCCAAAAGGTCCCCCAAGTGATGCTGGTGCTGCTGGTCCAAGAACCACACTTCCAGAGCCACTTATTTAGCCTAATTAGCGAACACTGCAGCTGAATGCGGTCTTTTTTTCCCCTTCCCTCCTTGGTAGAAAAACACCACCAGACTCACAAGACTTCCTTTGGAGTAATAGCCCTCGTTCTTTCTGTTTGATGTCACACAAATAAACTTACCACTCCAACTCGGCTATCTCTTATTGTGAGAAATAAAAAGGTAACGCATGAAAAGAGGTTTGGTCCTGTGACTGGCACACAATAAGCCTGCCTTAAACATCTGTGTACTTTGATACCCTTCTGTGAGCTATGGATGAATCTGCTGAGGTCTAGAAGCGGGTCCCCAGATTTGTTACAGGAACAAAATTTCCTTTGGTTAAAACAAACAAACGAGCAAGCAAACAACGGCTGACTGCATTTCTTTCTTGTGAGCTATCATGGAGTTACAGTTTGAATATAACATGTCCAACTTGGGAGAATACTCAGCTTCCAAACTCACATTTTCCCATGGAAATGAAAACAGAAGACAAAGAGAGATTAGATTCGGATTAGCCTCTCTGTTTAATTTTAACCAGGCTGAGTTTGGTACCAAGGTGTGGGTTCTTTTCCTGGCAGATCTTTATTAAATTGTTTTGGCTATTTCTTGTGATACGAAAATCACACACATGAACCGCAGACTTTCAGAGGCAAAGGTGCCCTGGAGGCCATCGAGCCCACCCACCCACTCTAAGAAAACCACTGTAAACATCTCCAACGTGCAGTGGCCTCGTCTCTTCTCGGGTAGCCAGTGAGAACGAGCCCTGATCTGCTCTTCAGATAACTCTAATCATTAGATTTTTTTTTCGCCTTCTAAGCAAAAATCTTTATTTCTGTAATTTTAATATCTCTGGTTCTAGTTCCGCCCTCATAGTGTCTGTCTAATCTCTCCTCCAACCGACAGCATTTAAAGTATTCTGAGATAGCTCAGATATTTCTCTTGTCTATTCCTTTTCCATCTAAACATTGTTTTGTCAACCCATCATGAAAATTTCCATATACATAATATCCCTGGTCCTCCTCCTGTGGAAAAGTCCACTTTGAGGCTATTTCTCACTAAAGAAGAAAATTCCATAACATGCTTCACGTTTACCATGTCTTATTATCACCAACAGAAACAGTAAATTGTTAAGTGCAGTGTTCTTTTCCAAACAGAGCTTCCAAGAGCCAGAAGCGACAACCACACCCAGTGACATTATAAGGACTGAGAAGGCAGTTTCTGGACAGACTTGGAAATGAGAGCTGGAGGCATATGGATGTGGATGCCATGATCCCACTCGAGAGAGAGATACTAGGCTGCTCCTTAAATTATCCAAGACCCCACCATTTCTTTCCAAGGGAGACAGAGAGAAACAAAAGGTATTTCTTACTTTCTGCGAAACATCTCTGCAAATATGCAGCCAACGCTCCAGAGATCCACAGGGGTGGCGTAGCTGGACTGAAGCAGGACTTCCGGAGCTCGGTACCACAGCGTGACGACCTGCAGGGACAAGCGGATCGGAGCGTTACTGGGGGCGACGGCCGTCTGCTTCACGCCTCATTCTGAGCGGTGTCATGCCGAGACTCGGTCTGGAAAGAGCTCCGAAAATCTTACGGGGGACACTGAGATGGGAGCAACGAGTAACGTGACAGGCTCATGGCTGACAGGTCGGGAAATTCCAACATCCCCACAACCTGGGTTCCCACCTCAGACTCTGGGTGTCTTATTAGGATGGCAAAATAACTGAATTTCAGAAAGCAAAAGCAAAGACTTTAAAAAAAAAAAAACAACAAGCAAACAAACCAACCCTTACCTTAAAACTATGGTTTCTTTCTTAAGGGGCTTTAAAAAAACAATGCGTGGAAAACGGGTGATGGCAATGTGCTCAGCTCAATTCCCAGGCCAGCCATTTGGGGAAATCAGAAGATGACTCCAGGGGCTGTTGGATGGTGACCCTGAGGCCTGCAGAGCACCCAGGACAAGTCAAAACTACCCTTATCACGAGACTGTGGGGAATCAAAACAAAGCCCCCTTCAATGCCACTCTTGTCAGAAAACAAAGCATGAAGAACCTGAGGGAGAATGTGTAACCAACTGCTTACACCATGTGGAAAATCATCCAAAGGGAGGGATTCCCACAAGGGAAGAACCCTGTTTTGTACCGAGCAGTGTAATAACAGATAAAGCAAACACAACAAAATATTTCTGCAACACTGAAAGGTGAGGAAATCATATCATTCAGGTTTTAGATTTATAAGAGCAAGTAGGGGTTTGAGGGCTTCTTTTTAGCAGGAATTCTATGGATGTCTGAATCGAAGATATATTCTTTCTCGTTAGGAAAGGAATTCAATACCGCATCTACTCCATAAGCATTATTCATTATTCAGATTCCTTCTATCATTACTGTTTTACCTGATTGTACTTTCATTGATGTCTACCTAACTTTCCTGAAGTTCTGTTTCTCTGCGTTGATGCTACAGAACTTAATGCATCAAGACTGCAGTAGAAATTTTTGGGGGGGAAAAAAAAAAAGTTGCCATCAATTGCCTTCTTTCCTTATATACACACTCCTCTCATTAAAGACTGGAGTTTAATTCACCGTCCCTTCTATCTGAGGTGGCCTTCGTGACTTGCTTGACCAACAGAATATGATGGAAGTGACATTTGAGACTACCAAAGCTAGGTTACAGGAAGACTGATTACCCAAGCCTTTTTGAATGTTTGCTCTGAAGATGCTTCCTTTTGGAAACCAGCTGCTATGCAACGAGCAGCCCACAGAAATGTCCCAGCCGACAGCCTCATCTGAGCTCTCAGCTGAAAGACCATGTGAGGGAGCCATCTTGGACACTGCCGCTTGACCAGACACCCCAACAGATGACTGTGGCTCCTGCCAGCCTGACAGGGAGCAGCAAACTGCCTCACAGGGTTCTGACTGATAACGAAATACATGGCCTAGTCACACATGAGACCGCATCACTGGCTTTCAACCCTGACTGTGTACCAGGATCATCCACGGGGCGTCTAGAAAAACTCATGTGTCTGGGCCTTATCCTGCCCCTAAGTTAATTAGATATCCATGGGTGGGGGCCCTGGAGTTCTTCTTTGTTTTTTTCTTTTCCTCCTCCTCCTTTTTTTTTTAACCTTTTGGTTAAACTTCATTAGGTAACCCTAACCCTTGGCCAGGTTGGAGCACCGCTCAATTATACAAATGTATCTTCCAGCTCCCGCCTCCATGTTTTTTGATGACACTCTTCTAGTCTGACAAACTCGACTTTCTCCTCCACAGGTTGAAATTCTGCTTCTCCTACAAACGTCAGCTTTGATATCATCACCTCTGTGGACCTGCTGCCACCGAAAAATCATGCCTTGTAATGTAGTTCTCGCAGACTGGGACACACTGAAGCGACTTAGCATGTAATGTAGTTCACAGTATGGGTCATTTCTGGGGCCATGGAGCTGCTCTCACCCATCATTATGTCTATAATTGCCCATCATAGTATTGAGCATGTCACACCTGTGTTTCAACAAATACCACATTGATGATTTTAAGGCAATCATTCCTAGAAGATGAAGTGGGAAAAATTCAATCCCCAAAGAGAAGGTACTCACTACTTTTGTTAAGAACAGTGTCTGATTCTAGGCTCCAGTGTCCAGTTACATAATTTATTTCTGCATTACTAATATTTCTAGCTGGAGGAACACTTCCCTGTTTCTCTAATACACTGTAAACCAAGGAGTGCAGGGGGCAAACGGACCATAAAGTCCAGTGGTTTACAGACAGACACAGATATTGTGATATTACAGATTTATCTTCTCACTTCAGTTTGAAATAGAGTCAAACGTATGAGATGAAAAGTTTCATCTGAATACAGCACTATTTAACGCTGTTTAAAGAGGCTGTTATTTCTAACTGATTACTCATTCTAAAACATTTTAGTACAACTATCTTCACTTTCAGTACTTTATAACCAGTGATACTTATTACGATCATCAAATAAATGTTTAGACAGCTAAAATAATAAGAAAAATATTGATACACTTAAGAAGTTCCTTTCATTTCCTTTTAACATTTAGTTACCACTCAAAATGGGTGATGCATTTTTATCAAAAGCTTTAAAAAATGTCTATTAATAATAACCATTTGACCATTCTCTTTTATTCTATTAATGCTAGATTAATTACATTAATAGATTTCCCAATATTGTACCACCCTTATCTTCTTGGAATAAATCATTCCTAGTCATGGTTTATTATTCTTTTATTTGACTTGGATTCTATTTGCTAATATTTATTTAGGACACTAACTTACACTGATGAATGAGACTAATCTACAGTTTTCTTTCTGTGTGTAATTTTTCATGTTTAGTATTAGGGATATATGCAAACTGTCCATCCTTTTCTATATTCTGGAATATTATAAATAGCATACAAATAATCAATTCCTTGATAGGATGCACTTGTAAAACCACCTGGATCTGGACTTTTCCAAGCAGTATGTTTCTAACAGTCTCATGACTTTCTTGTTGGTAATTAGTCTGTTCAGGTTTCAACGTTGTTTTGAGTCAATTTTGGTAATGATAAGGAATTTCCCTATGAATATCCTTAATCTAGATTTTAAAATATATTGGCTTAAATTTATACAGTATTGCTTGTTAATTATTTTCATCTCACTTATTTTTTTGGTTTTCTGAGAAAGGAAATCTAATTTTTTTCCTCTTTATATCAGTCAGGGTTATTAACAGTTTAGCTATATCATTTATTAAAAAACTGACTTCAAATGTCTTCTCATTTTGGGAGGCTCACTGTTTTATAATTTATTGACTTCTACTTTTATTTTTTTAAATCCTCCCTCCTAACTTCTTTGTTTCCTAAAATTTATTTCTGAGTTGAAACTTGGCTAATTTATTTTCACGTTTGATTAATGATAGAACATTTAGTTATATATTATTAAACAAACCTTCCTCATTTTTGTTCAGCTTTAAATAATACATAGTTTATCTTTAATTTTCTCTTTAAGAATAATCTAGTATGAAGAATTATTTAGAAAAGAGTTTTAAAATTTCCATATTATCAGATGTTTATGGTTAACTTTTAATTGCTGGATTATTTAATTGCTAGTGCTATTACATCACAGCCAGAGAATGCAACCTGGAGAATGTCTATCCTTTATGACTATGCATTCTACTGGCTTTTGTTTCATAGGATATAAGAAGAGTACTCTCTTTTAAGTGTGAAGTTCTTTATTAATTAGTTTGCCTCACACAGATCCTTACTTATATTCTTCTATACTGTGTCGAACTGAAAGATAATTGAGTTTGTGCTTTCCTTCCCCCAGAATATCCTTGTCCTTCTAAGGGTTTCTGCCTTATATACACTGGCTTTATGTTTTAATATATGAAAGTAATTACAACAAAATATTATTCAGATTAAAAAAAATCTGGGTGACAGCAGACATAAAGTACAAAACAACACACCAGTGCTTCTAAGTCAGTTACAAAATTAATGGAAAAAGGATCGCACTCGCACGGTAACAAAAGCACGTAAAACACCGAGGAATTTATAAAAGCAAGACCTGCATTAAAAACATGATCTCCTATTACTGAAGAATATAAAATAAAAACGAAATAAACGGTGAGACAGACTATGACTGAGATGGGAAAAAGCCACATCAGAAAGATAATTATCATTCCTGCATTTAACACAAAAAAGGAAGACAATCCAATGATGTGGGGGAGTAACTCTGACAGATGCCTCTGGTGGACTAACACTTAAGAAGAGCCAAAAACCAGCTTGAGAAATTAGGATGAGGGGGATTTGTTCTTTGTCACCAAAATACACTCTGAGTGAAGTGAAAGTTGCTCAGTTGGGTCCGACTCTTTGCAACCTCATGGACTATACGGTCCATGGAATTCTCTAGGCCAGAATACTGGCGTGGGTTTCCAGTCCCTTCTCCAGGGGATCTTCCCAACCCAGGGATCGAACCCAGGTCTCCCGCGTTACAGGTGGATTCTTTACCATCTGAGCCACTAAGGGAAGCAGGTACAGCAAGTAAAACAGTAGGTGCTAACAGATTAAAAAATGAATAAAGTTCAGAAAGAGAATGAGATATTTATAAGGTGATATTTACAAGATATTTATAAGATGTTCCGAATACACTTCAATAGGTGAAAGCAAGACAACTGGCTGTTCATTTGGAAGAAAAATAAGTTTGATCCTTACTTTATACCATGTATAAGAAGAAAGAAGCAGAGCTAGAAAAATGTATTGGAAGAAAACGGAAGAGGACCGTGGGATGTGGAGGCCTGTCTCAGCATGATGGGTAATCTAGAAGCCTGAAATGAAAAGATTCACGGATCCAGCTATTTAAACCTGAAATCCTCTTCAGCAAACGCCGTAAATAAAGGCAAAGGGTGAATGACAACCAGGGAGAAAACATCTAAAACAAATTATATCAATAAGATAATACAAAAGAAAAATGGATAAAAAATATGAAAAAATTCAAAAGAAAAAGGATACTCAATCTCACTGAAGAAAAGGAAAGAAAGAAAGAAAAAAGAATGAAAGAAAAGGAAGAAGGGAGAGAGAGGAAGGAAGGCTAACACAATAAGATAATACACCAATATACAATAAAGTAATACAATCAGAGAGCATCGTTTTTGCCTGACGGGCAGAAGGGACAGAATACCACTATTCAGAGTTGGCCATGGTATGGAAGGAAGGAAGGAAGGAAGGAAGGAAGGAAGGAAGGAACCCTGTATGTTTTAAATTGCAAACTGGCACAACCTTTTTAAAGGACAATCTGACAGTATCTATAAAATTCATAGTGCCTATGCCTCTGAACCAGAATTCCACCTGTGGGAATTTATTCTATAGAAATACTCAGACTAGTTAGTATACAAAGAGGTATTTGCAAGGATGTTTATTTCACAATGATTCCCAATAGGAGAATATTATTCAGTCATCAAGAAATATGAGTTAGCTGTCATCCTGCTCATTCCGGTTCACATAAAAAGATGTTCATGATACACTGTTAAGTGAACAGGTAAGTTTTGAAGCAGCGCAAAGTATTTTTCAATTTTTATTAAAGATTATGTGTGGGTGTAAATAGTCACTTATGCATACAAAAATGCCTGCCAGGATTGTATACATAGACACCTAGCTTTCAGGGGAGAGCTGTCATGGAGGCATGGCAGCACGGGAGGTGGAAAGTGGGAGAGAAAGGAGGGGCCGGATGACAATCTCAGAGGCACAAGGCCAGTCAGCTGCTGTCGGTAAGCACATTTTATAGCTGAGAACACAATCTCAGAAAGCCTGGGTGATTTAGCCAGAGTCAGGGAGCTGCCACGTGGGATGCTCCTGGGCACTGATTTCAACCCCATACTCCTTCCTCAGCATCCAACCCAGCTCCCTTCTCTCAGCACTCCAAACATCCACACGTTAGCAGGCAAATATACAGGTTGCAATTAAAGAACTGAAAGAAAAGGATTTTAAATTTTCTTTGAAATATTTTAACATGAACTTAAAAAAAAAAATCTCAAAAGTGCAGCTATCCTTTGGGGTTAAGTGATTTCCTCTGAAAAAAAAAGTTAAAGAAAAAGGCTTCACTTTTAACTTCAAAATTCAGTTGGAAACCACACTAGTGCTCTGCATGGTACATATGTATTCACCAAATTCCCATTTGATAACTTCAGTGAAAGTTAAGGTTTAAAAATCTCTTTATTATCTCTTAAAGATTTTTAACTGGGCTATGTTTAAATCATTGTAATAAGGTGAGAGGAGTTAGATTCATTCAGTGGGTTTATGTTTATATTCTTTTCGAACCATCAGCATTTCTCTAAAGAGATATCTTTTTGGTTAATCCTTATAGAATTCAAATGCATGAATGCCAAAAAGTATGAACTATACATTTCTAGTTGATTTTCTAGGAAAATAACCTCAATGCTGTCCAGAGCCTACATTTAAAATAATAAATGACTGCCTTTTGCAGTAGACATAAATCTAACAATTATTCCCTATTTATATAACATTAGCTCATGTAACGAGTAAGCTTCCCTAGTTTTAATTTGCTAATACATGTGGCCATTCCATTTTCTGACCCATAGTCCTTCAATCCTCACTTTAAGTCACTGTAATTTTAAAATATCTGAAATGGTGACAATTTCTGTAATTTCATGAGAACAAATTGTAACAAATTTCCCTGATATGAAAGTGTAAATTCTGTTTCCTAAGGAACTGTTACAGTTCTGTACCTCTGAAAACTTCTGATGGAAGACTGCCTCACTTAAAATCAGTTTAAGTCACAGGAAAGCAGATTTACTAATTTTTAATAGCAAGTTTTATAAAGAATGGACAAAATGGATAAAAAAAAAAGTTTCAAGGTTTTAGTGCATGAAGTAACATAGAACATTTTCAACAATATAATCAATTAATGTCTAGCCACATAGTCTCTCAGTTTAATAATTCTACACACCCTTAAAAACAAAATATAATGGTCAGTTAAAAGACATGCTGTATAAACAATGAGTACAATGTATAAAGATCAACATTTAGAAATCTAAGACAAAGGTGGCTTCTAATGGTAACAATGACGTTGTCTACTAAGCAAAGATAACAGTAGGAACTATGGACAGAGTTTGGTGGTTGCAGCCAGCTGGAACCCAAGCAAATATGATGTTTATTCCAATCACTACATGTATTAACAGCCTCTAGAGGTGCTAGATGGATTTGGCAATAGGAGGGGGAGCGGAAGACGAGGGGAGTTCAAGGATATTTACACAAGTGGATGTATCTGTTTAAACTGCTTTGATCTCTAGTCACAATTTTGTGAAACAGTTCAGTACAGTATAAGATAAAATAGAGCCAAGGCCAACTCTGACTCAAAGTACATGTCAGAGTAAAGCATTCTTACTTAATGTTAGATTTTACAGTCTTTAATTCATGTACCCTTTCACCAAGATCCAGAAAACCTTAGCAGATGTTCTCTGAGTCATCCTTAACCTATGGCTACGTGCTTAAAGAGCATCAAAGCACGGTAAGTATGTTGTGCTGGGCCATCTTCCCTTTGCCTCTCTGCATGGGGGGCCCCATTCTTGGGAGGTGGACCTGTGTGGACCATTTGCCTTCAGCTTCTTATTGGGTTTGGCCAATGGGAAGCCAAGGCAGGAGTTCAGAGAGAAGAACAGTGAGGCTGAGTCTTTAACCCCTTGATTTCCTCCCAGCAAGGTGCTTCAGAGCTGGCAGGGCTATCACCACAAAGTCAATGTCCTTCCCAGGCAGCCCAACCCACCCAACTCCAGTTAACTGCTCCCCATCACCCTTCAAGCCTGGGAATGAATGGTAACAGCCTGATGCAAGTAAGACTCGAGTTCATACCATCCACTGGGCTTCCCCTAAACCCACTTCTTTGTAAATCTTGTCTCTGTAAACAAACCTTCCTTGAATTGTCTTATTTTGAGTCTGCCATCTATCTCCTGTTGGGACCTGACTAATACATCCAGTTTGCTGATGAAGAAACTAGTGTGGGTGGCGACTTTTTCTCAGCCTTCTTATCTGTCATAGAGGACATTTAGACTGGATGACTTGTACAGGGACCTCTGTTAGCATTCTGCTGCTGCTAAGTCACCTCAGTCGTGTCCGACTCTGTGCGACCCCCTAGACGGCAGCCCACCAGGCTCCCCCGTCCCTGGGAT
Source organism: Oreotragus oreotragus (assembly GCA_006410675.1). NCBI lineage: Eukaryota > Metazoa > Chordata > Mammalia > Artiodactyla > Bovidae > Oreotragus > Oreotragus oreotragus. The sequence goes on from SJYX01012381.1 coordinate 542,743, forward strand.
TCTCCAGGCAAGAACGCTGGAGTGGGTTGCCATTTCCTTCTCCAATGCACAAAAGTGAAAAGTGAAAGTGAAGTTGCTCAGTCGTGTCCGACCCTCAGCGACCCCAAGGACTGCAGCCCACCAGGCTCCTCCGTCCATGGGATTTTCCAGGCAAGAGTACTGGAGTGGGGTGCCATTGCCTTCTCCACTGTTAGCATTCTACGAGGTCTTAAATGATGTAATAATGGTAATGACTTAAAAATTCCATATACTGTATAGAACTAAGACATCCTTGCCTGTTCTTTGGGTTTAGTAAGTACTTGTCGTGGGGAACAGTGAGGTGATTTTTCTGGGGCCAATTTCAGTAAGTCTCAAATGTAAACTTCTGTAGCGATTTCTGAGAAATAAGGATAAAATCCTTAGAATAACTCAGGATTTTTATACTGTCCAAGTGAAGGCTTTCTAAGTTGAAGCCATTTATCTTCTTCACATCAGTATAAAACTTCCTGTTGTGAAGTTGTTTAGGGGCTAAGTCGTGTCCAACTCTGTGACTCCATGAACTGTAGCCCGCCAGGCTCCTCTGTCCATGGAATTCTCCTGGCAAGAATACTGGAGTGGGTTGCTATGCCCTCCTCCAGGGAATTTTCCCAACAAAGGGATCGAACCCATGTCTCCTGCATAGGCAGGTGGGTTCTGTACCACTGAGTCTCCAGAAGTGAAGTGAAGTGAAGTCACTCAGTCGTGTCCGACTCTTTGCGACCCCATGGACTGTAGCCTACTAGGCTCTTCTGTCCATGGGATTTTCCAGGCAATAGTCCTGGAGTGGATTGCCATTTCCTTCTCCAGGGGATCTTCCCAACCCAGGGATCGAACCCGGGTCTCCTGCATTGTAGACAGACGCTTTACCATCTGAGCCACCAGGGAAGTTACGGAGTCTCCAGAGAAGCCCATAAAACTCTCTAGTATGTCTGTTTCTTCCCTCCAAAAGACATCCACGCTTTTGCAAGGTGAACATCAAAATTAGCAGTAATTGCACTGACTTTTCCTAAAGGGTCTCAAAATTCAGTTCTTTAAAATCATACATTTAAATTAAGAGACTATAAGCCATCAGAATTTTAATTCTTTCCGGCCCAGTCTTGTCACTCTAAGGCCAATTAAATGGGAAGCATTAAAAGAGTACAATGCCAATAAAAGTTAACATACAAAGTACTTTCAACAAATAATAA
>SJYX01012381.1:554499-599902 GCA_006410675.1 Oreotragus oreotragus
AAAAAAAAAAAGAAATTTACAGACTGTGGTCATGTCCCCATGCCCACACGCGGCATCCTTAGCGTCCACCAGCCTTATCTCTAATCAGCAGATGACTTTTTAATAAAGTGTGAGGACCATTTTATTTTTGGAAAGTGAAGTTTTAACATGCCTGAAGGGCCCATGTTTTCCTTCAGGCCGTATTGTTTAAATTTCATCCTGAACTTGTGAAACTTAAAATAGTTACTACTCGCTAAATGTCTTATTATGTTTCAAGCAACAAACGCACTCTCTTTTTAGAAGTACAGTACAGTGTAGTTTTGATTTTGACACTGAACAATCACGCACTTGATCTCTCTCTGCCTTCACCATAGAAACCAAGCAAATATTTGTAGACATTCCTTCAACCTTCACAGATAAGTAGAAATGAAAATTATTCTGCACACAGGATATGGCAGGCTGTAGAGCTAGCTCATCGTTTCCTTTTAAAGGTTGTTTTAACACTTAAGAAAATCTATATGCTTTGGGAAGCCTCATCACCACTCAGACTTGAAAGTAAACTTACAAATTGACTTTTTATGATGAAAATAGCTGCATGTCTCTTTAAGTCCACGTCTTCTTCCTCCTTGGTGACTACGTTCATTCTTAATACAGGCTGCATGTAAAACTATTATATGAACACTTGTAGGTTATTTGATCAGTGCAAGTGACGAGGGAAATGGATGCATAGTTTTAGGACCTAAGTTTAGGCTCAAACATTCTTCAACATCTTAAAATCTGTGGGCTCTACTTTCCTTAAATGGGAAGGGTGTGGATTTTCTGAGCTGGAAGGTACTACCAAGGTATAGCTCATTCTGAAAAAACCACTCTGCCCAAAGTTTGTACTGACACACTTTCATCTAGAAGGTTCACAGAGATGCATGCTAACTAATTAGTCTGGGCAACCGGCAATAAATATAAGGTCTTCAGAGGACTCCAGATTTTTTGCTTTTGCTATTAAAGGCAAGAGCTAAAGAAAATATGCTCCCAAAGATTAGGATGTTTCATGCCATTCGTTTAGCAAGATTAAAACTGCAAACAAAAAAGGAGAAGGCCACACTGCAGAGGACTAAGATTGCACCATTAGGAATTCTGGTTAGAAAGAAGGAAGTATGCTCTGACAAGAAGAACTGTTAAACATCAGATGGATCATTGTGGGATTTTGTGTTATTTGTGATCTCTTCTCTTAAAAGCTTTCATTTTTATCCCATCTTGGGGGTAAAGAAGCAGGTTAGGGAAGAAGGGAAAGAAAACATTCGCAGAGCACAGAAGATGTAAAGTCCTGTGCCAGATGGACTTCACCTGTCTGCTTGGAGCATCTGCAGGTTAGTGGTATGAAGTCAGTATCTGTGACTCTAGTTTTAAAGATAAGGAAGCTGAGACTCCAGAAATTAAGCAACTTGTCCAAGACCCAATCAACTAGTAAGTGGTACAAGCAAGATTTGAAACAAGGTTTATCTGATTCAGGTTGGCTCTCCTCAGGGTAGAGACTGAATAACCTTGGGTCTTTCCGTTGTTTGCTTTTTGGTCTTCTGCCTAATTATGATTTTAAATGTCTGTATTTGTAAAACAGTCATTTCTGGGGATTCCCGGGTGGTCCAATGGTTAGGACTTGGTGCTTTCTACTGCCATGGGCCGATTCCAGCCCTGGTCAGGGGACTAAGATCCTGTAAGCCACGCTGCACAGCCAGAAATAAAAGCAACAAGCGCAAAACCAAAACAAAACAACCCCCTCCCTAAACAGGCATCTCCATAACAACGTGAGTTACTAGGAAAGCTGACTAGAACAAAAGGCACGTTTCCCCCACCATGGACCCCCACCCCAGGTTAACGATATCCCAAGAACAAAAGAAATGTTTCCCATCCTCTTGCCCCTCCCCCCACCCAGGGAAATGCTATCCCAAAGGATTTCACCAAGACGTCACCAGATGGGGGTTCAGGATCCTGGATGGAGGGTCGGGAAGGTGTCCCTACCTACAATGCTCTGGTGTGGTGTGATCACCAAAGGCAAGTTTGCTATGTCCTCCCAGAACATTCCTTCTCTGGGGACCACGGCAAAGACCTTCCCCTGAAACTTGTTCTCCTTCTGCATTCCCTGTCTCTGCAAATGAAATCCCCATCTAACCAGTTCCCCAAGCTAGACTCTGTGGCAGACTCACCCTCATCCATTTATGCCGACACAGCTGAACAGGGTGCCTTCTTAACTTGATAACACAGCGAAATGCACAGAGCGCTGCTACTGCTACTGCTAAGTCACTTCAGTCGTGTCTGACTCTGTGTGACCCCATAGACGGCAGCCCACCAGGCTCACCCATCCCTGGGACTCTCCAGGCAAGAACACTGGAGTGGGTTGCCATTTCCTTCTCCAATGCATGAAAGAGAAAAGTGAAAGTGAAGTCGCTCAGTCTGTCCGACTGTTAGCGACCCCATGGACTGCAGCCCACCAGGCTACTCCGTCCATTGGATTTTCCAGGCAAGAGTACTGGGGTGGGGTGCCACTGCCGGGCTGAGGAAACCAGAGAATGGAAAATACAGTTTGGACAGCCTGGATACTACCACCCACTGTTTCATTCATATCACTGGGCATACAATATTTTCAGATTTGAAGGTTCAGTGTAACTGTATGGACATAACATTGTTCTGGATTTTACGGTCGGATTTCCAAATTACTAAAAAAGAGCAAAGGCGGATGGGTAACATGTGCCCTTTATTTTCCCTTTCTTTCCTATGCTTAAAGAAATTTTAGCATCTTTGTATCTTCTCTGCGAGGAGGGGAAGGAAAGGATCACCAAAAGGGAGGATAGTTCTGTTCTTTAAATACTTTTAAAATACAGAATTTATTTGCTCTTGATGAGCTGCAAGGCTTCTCTTAAAATTGTCTCAGTTTCTAGGAAGAACCACACTAATACCAAGGACTCACCAGTATTTCTAGGTACATCCGCCATCAGGAGAGAGAGACATGTGTGAACATAAAAACCAGCGGAAGGCTTCTCACCTATGCTCAGGAGCTCACGCTGCACATGTGTTCGGGGCAGTGTGGTTGCTGCATGCAAAGATGACTTGAAAGGAAAAGTAACTCTCCAGTCTGGGTATAACTTGGCTTTTACCTAATTCAAAGAAAGAGCTAATTCAAAGAAAGATGACTTTTCCATTTATAAACATTTCAAAGAATGCTGCTGCTTTCTAGAAATCTGTGGCAGGTAAGCTTCTTTTATCCTTGAAACTGTCAGGGCTTTGATAAATGGCCTAAGAAGTGATAACAGTGATACTTAAGGAAACATGCCGATTACATAAAATTTTTTATTATTCTTTAGCCACTGAAAAGTAATCTTTAATCACTATTTTAGCTGTTTAATATATTGAGGACCCTGATATATGGCAAAAAGAAAAGCAGGGCCATAAATTTCAGAGTTTTATTGAGATAGATCAATTACTTCTACCTTTCGGTTTATAGTTTACGGGCTGATGTTCCAAGTCTGTGTCATCCCTTGGCATCTAATTAAATCCGGAACAACATAAACTAGATTTATGTAAGATGTATATGCTGTATATATGGAATCTAGAAAGATGGTACTAATGAACCTGTTGGCAGAGCAGCAATGGAGACGCAGACACAGAGACGACTCGTGGACACAGTGGAGGAAGGAGAGGGTGGGACGGATTGAGAGAGCAGCCTGGAAATACATACTTTATCATATGTGAAACAAACAGCCTATGGGAATTTGCTGTATGACTCGGGGAACTCAAATCAGGCTGACAACCTACATGGGTAGGATGGGGTGGGAGATGGGAGGGAGGTTCAAGAGGAAGGGGACAGAGATATACCTATGGCTGATTCATGCCGATGTACGGCAGAAACTAACACAGTACTGTAAAGCGATTATCCCCCAAATAAAAATAAGTGAACTAAAAAAAGAAATATATGCTGGTTTTCCAAATGTTGTTAACGGGTGAAGTTTCTGTGCAAAAAAAAGGGTAAGATATAAACTCAAGGAAGAAACAAAGCTGATAGCTAAAAGGTAGAGTGTGTCTTTGATACAATTCAATTTGTTTTATGTCAAAATGTATTTGTCTTCCCCAGAAAGCCTCAGAATAATTTTTATAATAAAGTTAATTTCATTAAAAAAAAAAAAAAAAGGTGCCTTTGGTGAAGCCTTCCAGAACATTCTGAGAGGCTACTGGCTCTACACTCCACACCTCTCTTATAGCCCCAGCTGAGGTGTGATATGACCACAAGAAACTGTTTGCATCTCCATCACCCCGACAAGACTCAATGGCAGCACTGGACCTTAATTACCTTTGGATCTCCAAAGCCTGGCCCAGTGTCTGGCACATACCAGGCATTCAATGACTGTGTTACATGTAAGACCAAGAGAGAGGTTCTTACAAATTTTTCCCCAAACTACCAAAACAAGATAAGACCGGGCGGGGTGGGGGATACATCTGTTTTAGATTATTTTGAAGATACAAAAGGTGTTTCACATTCATAAATAAGGAAGCAGAATCACATTTATACATCGTACCTTGGAGGAAATTTCTTGTAAAGAGCAAATCCATCTCTCTCTTTCTCTCCATCCCCCTAACCCGTACATATATACACACCTAGGTAACCACCACTCAGACCGAGATGCAGAACATTTACATCACCATAGAAAGTGCTCTCTGTATCTTTCTTAGTCAATACCATTCTGTCATCACGGGGTAAGACTGCTGGGTCTTCTTACACTCCATATAAAAGGAATCATGCACTTTTTGTGTTTGGCTTTTTTTTTTTACTCAGCTTAATATGTAAGTTGTTTTGTTAACAACTTGCTGACAATATCAGTAGTTTGTTCCCTGTCCTTGCTGTGTAGTATTCCATTGTGTCAACATGCCAGAATTTATTTAGCCATTTTTTTTCTTCTTTTGATGGGTGTTTTAGTTCTTGGTTATAGCGATTAACACACACGGTGAATGAACACTCTGTTATGAGCACTTTTGTGCCTGTCTCTTATCGGACATAGGCACTCATTTCTCTTGAATACATAAATCTATCTACTTGTCTATCTATTGAGAGAGGGAAGGCATATGGTTGGTAAATACTACAAAACTGTTCTTCCAAGTATAGCTGAACCATCTTATACCCCCACTAGGAATGCATCAGAGTTCCAGTGTCTCCACTTCTCTGCCACCATCTGATGCTCCCTCCCAGTCAAGTTAGCCTGTAGCGGAGTTTCTTACACTCTGACTGCTAAATTTATAAGAACACAAATTTCCAAAACATTACAGTACCGTCTGTACTTACTAAAGCCCTAACTTGAGTTTTGAAATGGCAGGATCAATAATGATATCTATCATTTGTGTGGCTCAATAGATTCAAGACGGCTTTTCACTTTTGCTCTTGCTGACTCACTTTCAGCAAACTTCCAACTCTTGAAGCATCTGCTTGTCCTTCTCTGGAGGCATATACCTATTTATACAAAGTTCTTAGATAATGTGGGTACTGAGTAGGGAAACTACACAGAAAAGCAGTTTGCAATGTCTCTGCCAAGATTCTAAGTTAAAATATTAATAACATAAAAGCTGTAGAAGTTGGTGGAGGTGGTTTTTACCAGATTTCCTCTACAGACAAAATGCTGAAACGTCATTATCAAGTACAGAGTCGTACCTGTCAGTACATGGTCCTGTAGCCTAGTTAAGAGGCCAAGGCTAAGCTACTGGCCCCTGCTGCCACATTTCCCTCTGAAGAGGTCATGTAGCCACTTTTCCTTCTGTGGTGAGCCTGTGTTCACATTCACTCCGGCATGAAATTTAAACACAGGGAACCATGACAACTATTCTGGGGGTGAGGGGTGCACTGCAGGACAATAATCAGTATACATGTGGTACCATTTTCCTTTGTTTAGAAACCTGAACAATTGGAAAAATTATTTTCTGCGTTTGCTAGATAAACATCTGCAGAGCGCTACTTGATGGCGGGCACTCCGTGACGGTGAATGCACCTCAGTTCCTGCACTTACAGGGCTTTAGCGTCTGACTGATTTCAAAAGTGTAGTGAGAAACACGGGAAGGAATACTGTGACTCAGGCCAGAAAGACGCAACAGCATCTGTGAGCTTTTACATTTGGCTTCAAAAACAGACTGAAGCCATTCCATCAATATTTCCTATCAACTAAAACATTTCCAGTAAGAGATGAATATTGATAGTATCTTGGAGAAAATGAGGAAGGAACCCATTTGGTGATACTGTTAAGTCCTGATTGTCTATACTGCTGTTTCCCAAAGGGAATTTAGAAGACAGTAGTGCCAAGATATGTTTCATCAAAAAATATCCTGCATGCCAAAACAAGGAGTGGAGATCCTGTGCCATGACTAAGACCTGACATAGACAAATAAATAAATACATAAAAATATTTAAAAAAACAGTTCTAAATAAAACACATTTGGGAATATGCTGAATCCACTCTCCTGAAATTCACATTTTAGCCCCAGAATATTAGAGGATCTGAGAAGTTCTACATTTAAAAAAGAAATCTATTTAATTCAACATTTACTAAGTATTACTGAAATGTGCCTCACTCCTCCCCGCCCACACATATAATACCTCTCACTATCCTACAGAATTAGAGGTCCTTGGAAAATGCTTTGAAAGCAATGGTCTAAGACAACGTCCGGTGTTAGGAGCACAAACAACCCAAAACAAATTTGGAACCAATGCTTGCACGCAACTTAGCATTCTTAACTAATGCCATCCTGAAAAATTAGAGCTGGTGTAGCTTGCTTTAAGCAAGCAATGTAAATGAAAAGCTGGTTTTGCATTGAAAATGAAGGTATAAAAAGAAAATATAAGTTGCAAAAAGACCATTCAGGGCTTTGGTATAACCACCATAGCATTGACTGCTGCTATATAATATACAAGCGGAGATGGTGGGGCGGTCTTGCTCTGGCTGTATTAACTATACTAACTATATTCTGTCGTACACATGTGCTCACATTTAGAAAGTGGGTATTTCGAATAAATTATTTACCTTCAATTATCTTTTGATGCTAAAGGTAGAATGGAGAAAAAGTTCTGGTTAATTAAACTTTCTGGCTCTTGGACATCATTTGGGAAGAAGCTTTTAGTTGTGTAATATGTTGAAGTTCACCAACAGGGTCTGAGACTCTAAAGACAAATAACAGACAATGCCTGTTCTGGAGGGTGTCACAGTCTAGCAAGGCAAATATAAAAAGAAATACTGTAATACAGTGTGGCTGGAACTCCAGTAAGAACTACATGGAGAAAGCTCTATGGAAGCACAAATGACTTCATCAAAAAGAATCAAGTGATTTTTTACTGCATTAACGTATGCACAATCTGTCTGTATACAATAAAAATATAGCTGCAATCAAGAAACTGATAAATATTTATTAAGCATATATGGTGTGATCACTCACCTAGACCCAGACATCCTGGAATGTGAAGTCAAGTGGGCATAGTGCATTTGCGAATGAGTCAGAGGTAAATGTGGGCTGAGTCTCACTCCCAAGACAAGTCTATATAAATCAATCAACAAAGGCAGTACCGTTCTGCCTCAATTTCCAAGACTGAGAAGCTGCTACTTGTGAAGAGAATGGAAGCTTCTACTTTGAGACACCCGAATCCTTTGTGACTGCTACAATAAATTCACTTTTTCATGGAGCTACAAGGCATTCCATGATTTTTCCTCATGGGGAGTATTGCGAGAAAAAGTGTTTATTAATGAAAACCAGGCATTTTTATGCACTGGTACCTCCATGATATTTTTTTGTCCTTGCTCTTCACAGGGTACCTCATTGATTGGAACTTTTATCATATGTACCATATTATACCAGACTATAAACCTCTCCTAATACTGCATACCCCTACCACTCAGCACTTAATTTCTTACACAGAGGCCATGGACCAACAGGGTCTGATGAGAATGACTTATAAGAGTTTTGAAAATAATAACAGCAATCTGTTTTACTCAGTCCCAAACTCTTTTTCTTGTTGTTGTTGTTACAGGATATATTTTCTCTGTTCTGTTGCTTGCATGAGAACCTAAAACATATAGAGATAGGCGACATATGCTTTTCTTGCTTTGCCAGAAGTAACTTCCCTGGTGGCTCAGATGGTAAAGAATCTGCCTGCAGTGCAGGAGACCCAGGTTCAATCCCCTGGAGGAGGCCATGGCAGCCCACTCCAGTATCCTGACCTGAAGAATCCCATGGACAGAGGAACCTGGAAGGCTACAGTCCATGGAGTCACAAAGAGCTGGACACGACTGAGTGACTAACACGCACTTTTCTTTGTCAGAAGACTGTCTTTGCTATTAGTCTTTAAGAAGGACCAACTCTGGTTTCTTTTTCCATTTTACACTCCCCACCCCCACCAATTCATTCATTTGTATTTCAAACAGTATTTACTCCTACCTCCTGATTGTATATGGACATTTTCCCAATTAATTAATCATTATGCACTTCAGCAATGTTTCTGTTTCTCATGATGGGTACATTCATCTTTAGAAAACAGTAAATTCAATAGATGCCTACTGAAAAGACTTCCTTTTCTTTTATGGTCCTTGGATTGATGCTTTCACAGTTAGAGTCAGTCTTTCTTCCCTAGTCATAAAAGCATTTAGTGCTCTCAGTTAGCCTCCGTGTATAGCTTTGGTCATATTGTCAGCTTTGATGGAGAGTTCACTATAGTAAGGTAGAGTCAGTCTTTAATACGAGACATGTAAAACAGGCAAGAGGAAAAGAGAACGCTATAGAAACTGAGAGAAACTTCTCACAGTAAAACTGAGGCACGACAAGCTGATGAGCTAAAGAGTTGAAATGCCAGAAACTAGACACCTTGGGAATAAGCAGGGACCAAGACTTCATGCTACTTCCTGCTCAGGGTACAAAGCAGCTGCTCATAATCACTTCTGCCCGCTTCAGCCTGTGGAGGTACAGCCGCGGTGTGAACAGCAGCATCGGTGTGCCTCATGCCCACCTCTGGCTGTCAGGGAACTCATCCCACAGTACAGGGGCTACAAGGCTAGACGGAGTAAGCAAAGCAGTCCTGGACTGAAATCTAGAGACTTGGTTTTAGTTCCAGATATATCAGTGAGTAACACCTGTGTTTTGTCTCAAAAAAAGGTAATTCGGCATCAATGGGCCTCAGGGTCCTCTGCTATAGGGGTTTCCCCAGTGGCTCAGACAATAAAGAATATCTGCCTGCACTGCAAAAGACCAGGTTTGATACCTGGGCCGAGAAGATCCCTTGGAGAAGGGAATGGCAACCCACACTAGCAGTCTTGCCTGGAGAATCCCATGGACGGGGAGCCTGGAGGGCTACAGTCCATGGGGATGCAAAGAGTTGGACATGACTGAGCATCCTCAACTATAAAATCCAGAGGTCACATGAGATTATTTCTAAAGTCCTTCCAAGCCTAGAATCCAATAATCAAGAATAAATACATTCTACCTGCTTGCTGATGCTACCTGGACGTGGTGCTGTCAACCCAAACACACATCCAGGTCAGGGGTGCTGATCACAGAACCGTCACACTTTGAGAAAGGGAACTCTGATCGAGAGGAAAATGTAAAGGACCTTTATAAGTACACAACGGAGTCTGTGATTCCATACAGCAACACTGGAATTCCAGAAGAGCTGGTGAAGAACCTCTAAAAGTCATTTCAGCTGAGAGGCAAAAGGCAAAGTCACACATCTGTTATCAGCTGCAGCTAGAGGCTAGAGCAGAGCCTGTCTGCATGTCTGTGCGATGTGGCAGGGGCTGATGTCGGGCTTTTCAGAATCAAACATCGTTGTTCGAACAGGAATGTTTAGTGACTGACCTTTCTGTAGGCAGGCATCCAAATTTATTCCAAAATGGGCTCATAGTAGCCATTTCAGAAGAAACAGGTATGATGTTATATGCCTGCCTCTGAAATACACTTTAAAAAAAATATCATGGGGTATGATTTTTTTCTGTCCTGAGCTACTATTATAATGTATGGATTGATCACCATGAATTTTTCAGTTCTATCTTTAGAAATAACTGAAGAGAAAAAACTATTATATTAAATGACTGAAATGACATGAAATCACTTAAAATAGGTGAAAGGATATTAACTCCTCTTCAAAATATTAAAACACCGAGGAGGGAGAAATTTAAGCTACATATAATAATTCTGGAAATTCCACTTTTTCATGTGACTGAATCCATAAAGGTTATTTACAAATTGTGTGGATAACAGACTTTTACAGAAGCAGGTATCAATGGCAGCCTAAGTATATGAATCAATTCGGTTTCTTTTCCACATCACCGAACAACCATGGTCCCAGGACTAAGACAACTTTAAGTTAAAAAAAAAAACACCAAAAACCTTCAACTTCTTAGATGGTGATTAAAGAACCCTGAAGTTTTATAAAAGAAAAACAAGGAGCAAACGCTCAAGGTAATAAGTGCTTTCTTGTTACCAGTGCTCATATCCCAGGGCACTGGCTGGAGTTAAAGGACAAAGAGATAAGGGCAATATTGCTAGTTACTAACAAATGGCAGATAAAAGAGCTCTTCTGGGTTCTGATTAAGTGACAGCATTCTACACATTCTTTTGACTTGAGAAAGACAGGCTAAGAGCAGCAGCTAAGTTCCATGTGAAGCACCACTAAATAAGCATATCTGCATGCTTCCACATTCCAGCAGGATGGGATCTCTTTCCTTTCCCTGAACAGAAATATGTTCTCTGTGCTCCCAGCAAGAACACGCCTTTGCTTCAGCTTCCATTAAAAAAAAAAAAAAAAAAACATAAATGTATATGCTGAAAGCACAGAGAAGTTTTGTGCTGTGGGACGTGGTGGCCGGGAGCCAATGTTTACAATCCCCTGGGTGGGAAAGGCAGGGTGAAAGGCTCAGGACGGCAGGCTTTAAAAGTCTTTGCTGTTGCCGCCGGTGACCTTCGCCTCCGTTCTCAAAGCAGCTCTCAGGTTAACCCCTTGGATACTGTGTGCGCTGGGGCCGCACAAAGGAAATACCTTTCTTTGGAGGATACCGCTCTCAGGCACATCGGTTTCTGATTTTGGCTGAAGCAGCTCAGAAACGCTGGGTTGACAAGCATGCATTCAGTCTGCTATCAGACCCACAGCAATGTTGGGGCTATGGGGTCTGGGTTTCGACGTGGGCTGTGTTCTACAAAGTGAAAGTTTCCAGCTTCGGGCGACGGACTCAAGCTTACAAACCAGGGGAAACATGAGCATATTTGGTCTCCCGGGGAGAAGGAAGCATCCAATTTATGCAGAAATGCTCTTTTCCCAGCAAGCCAATGAGAGGGCGCGGCTAGGAGAGTGGGGCTTCCTATAGGGATCTCCGGACTGGAAGAATGGTGCTTAAAATTAAAGACATGCTAAATTGCTAACAGCCCGACTTAAAAAGCAGCTGAAGAGAAAAAACCAATTGAAGAAATGAAAAGCGAGTTTTCCAGTTTTAAGTTAAAGCTGACCGCATTCCACTTATTATTAGTTGTTACCGTTTTGGTGGAAAAGAATTAATAAAGCTTTTATTCCTACTGTTAAGATGTAAAGATCCCACTAAAAAAAAACTTCCCATATATGTGTATGTCTTTCCTAAATGACTCAAAGATGTTATTCAACAGTAATATCATTTGAGACCTCAAAATGTTTTCAGGACACAAGATTTAGCTTTGAGAAAAACTGGTCTGATGTCAAGGACTTGCGTCTATTTTAACAGATGCTTTGCTCTACAAGAAGTTTTGTGGATTTAAAAATGTTTGGTACCTGTATATTGATCATCATGAATAATGTCGTCCCTTTATTTGAATGGACAGCACACAGAATTCCTGGGGTGTTGAAATGAATTGTGCAATTCTAATATCCAGAGTCTATGAATCCCTGACATGTGTTTAAGGTTAAGGGTTAAGACAAGAAACACTAGAAAATGTAACTGAAATGCACAAAAGTTATTAAAATGAGTTCTTATGAAAACCAGTCAATCAAATATGAGACAGTAATAAGAGAGGATTTTCTCTCAGCATTTGGAGATGAAGTCATGGCCTTTGTGTTACCAGGCAGCTGTCTATAACATTATCAAGTATGCGTATCCTGTGGTTAGAAGTCCATCTCTAGAAGAATGGCGCTATTTGCGAATACTATTCTCCAGCTTTTCTCAACTCAAATTGGTCTTAGTAAGGGCTTCTGAAAACAGGTATTAAAATTTCAGCTTCTCCAACAATGTTTAAGAGGAAACAAAACCACTATCTTGGCTTTCCTTACAGACAAAACAACCTGTTCTATGGTAGAAATCAATGGTGATTAAGTAAATATATTCAAGTCTAATGCAGATGCTAACTAGAAACAATTATTTTGAGAAGTGAAAAGAAACATCAGCGCTCCACAATAGAAAAGATGTAATAACAGGCAAAGTTTACCATGAGTTTTCTTTATGTCTGGCACTTCACTAAGAACGTCACAGATTTGGTCATTTAAATCCTATGCTGACTTGTGATGTAGGCACTTGTATGTCTTGCCCATATTCTCGGGAGGAAACTGATGTGTAGAGAACATGCTAATAACTATAGGGAGCCACATGTCGGAGTCAGAACTCAAAGGCAGCATAACCCCAGGGGCTGCAGGTATGACCACTGGACCTGAGGGCCACACACACACACAGATCAGTAACACCGCAACAGAAGCTCCAGCCAAACATACGTCACAGCTCTAATGGTTCAGTATACGTTGTCATTTTCATGGTTACTGGGGGCCCCCAAGGCTGAGCAGGCTTTCAAGAAGGGAGTTGTGTTCAGCTGGAGACTTTCCATTTTATTACTCAATTAAACCAGTAACATGATTTCTAATGGAGGTCACAAAACTGCCATACTCCGTTTCTGCAACAGATTTACGAATATGTAGGTATTAGTTTTGTATTTTTAAATGGATTTAAAGCATAGCAAAGGGCACTGTCCCTGTCATAGATTTTCATGTTTTACAAACCAGTTGGGGAAGATTTTATTTGCAAGCTACATGATCTCATTATTCCTCCTCTGCCCCCCCACCCCACCGTACCCAGAGATTTTAAGACATTGTTTCTCTTTTGTTTCCATCACTGAATCCTGTCTTTTAAAAAAACTGTTGGTAAATCAAAGAAATAATTATAGCCATCTTTTAGACAGAAATGAAAGGTCGCTTGAAAGACGTCTTTGGCTTTGACTTGGTTTTTGAAGCAGTTTCTCAATGACCAAGAACCTAACTGCTATCCGTGAACTTTAATTATTGCAATATAATTATTAGGAACAACCAGTTATAACTGAGCTTCTCCACACAGAGCATAAAGTTAAAACTGTACAAATGAAGCCAAACTATGCACAGCTAAAAGGAATGTTACAGGGGGGCCTCTCGTAGCGAACAAAGAAAGCTCAGTTTGGCTCTTTTGCACATCCGCACATCGTTAGTTGGAAAATTCCTGATATATGCTGTAATTTTGGTGTGTGTACTCCCCCCACCCCCAGTACACTTGGGGCTTTAATGTCCAGATGCCATTTTCCTCCTTATCTGTCCCTGTTTGGTGCTCTGCCAGCCACGGTCAACAATTAATATAGCCGAAGAAAAAAAATACAGTACACTCCCTGGCAACTGGTACAGCCTCGCAGGAAATACCAAATAAAAACTTGATTATGCATTGTTTAACCATTTTGTTTGCCTGTAGGCCACCCTGTCGTTAGTGTAACTCAGACGTGCAGGCTTCTTGTAGATGGCCTGTGCGCCGCACCACCGCTCCCTGGGCCCGTCACGCACAACCACTGCCTTCAGCCTGGGGTCTTCTAAATGAAAGCAGCAGGCCTGTGGCAGCTTTCCAAACTGCATTCCTTTTAATTAGTCAACTTGAGGCCCAACGTTATAATAGATACGTAACCTCTTAATATTCATGCAATTAATTCATTTTTTCCCTCATTCAGTTGTCAGCCTTTGCATGGTGAGGGCAGAAAAAGCTTTTTGGCTACAAGGGTCCTGGTTCATGACATAAGCATGTTACTATTACAAAGCACCCTAGAGACTTATGTTTCCATGACTCTCCATGAGAGCAGCTCCAGAAACCGCAGTGCGCCCGTATCTATCTTTTAAGCATACTGTTTTTGCGTTGAAAATAGGAACTGAGGCCATTCTTATGTATACATTCGATACAGGCGAGATGAATAATCTTGCCAATTTCAACTAAGCTGGGAAGCCTCTCTTACATTTTAACTGATAAACTAGTTGATGATCGCAAGATGGGAAGCTTAACACTTGTACAAGATCCCTTGCAAAGCAAGGTTGACATTTAAAGTGGCCAGCAGTTCTCAAAATACTAGGAAGTCTGTCTGCTCTAGATCTAGAATAAGTCAATAATTAAACCACTGATGCCGTTAGCTGTTAGCACACGATGAACCCTTAACAAGATAGGTTGCTTCCTATAAATATGAATAATGTCCATCAGTATCAGGAATAAGAGTGGCTTTTAATGCTCAATATTTACGTTCTTTCACCTATTTAAGTTTCTCAATTAAAGGCAGGAATAACATTTCTACTTCTGTGAGATCCTCATGGACAAAATACACATGGGTGAAATACGGATATATGTGTATTACTCCCAGATAGTCTTGGTATCACATCTTATGCAGTTTATGAGACATTTGCAAAATTACTTCAATGATTGATTGATTCATTCATTCATATATACACTAACATACCAATGTGTGACAAGCACTGGATCCTGGCTATAAAGATGACGTGAAGATTACTGAAGACACTGAATCTGCTCACAAAAGTTCACAGTTGAGCAGGGGAAGCAGACGTGTAACTGTCAACTGCATAAGCGCCTGTGCCAGTGGAGGTATGTGATTGAAGAGCCTGGGTTCAAATCCTGGCCCTCTTTTTGCAGGTTTGCTCACCTGCAAAATGGGAAATCCATAGTACCTACCTCACAGGATAACTGTAGAATCACATGAGGTAAGCTCTAAAAACTACTTTGCAGCTGCTGGGTTTTATATGAGTAAATCCTGGCTATTGGCACATGTTATATACACACTGACTCTACAAGGCAGGGCAGGTGCAAGACGGAGGTGTACAGTGTTACTCTGCTCAGAGAGGAGGTGCGAAGGTATGCCTGGCAGGGACAGCAGCTTGAGCAGAAGGTTGCTGAGCAGCTCATAAAGGACCTTAAGCATCATATGATGGAGCCCAGACTTCATCCTCCGGGGAGTGGGAGGCATGGAAGAGTTTTATGCAGGGGATACACATTAGATCTGCATTTTTGACTGAATACTCTGGTAGCCTAGGATAAAACTGGAGAAGCTCCTTGAGGCTGAGAAAGAGCTCAATCAAAAGGCTGCCAATGAGCTGGCTGCCTTGGGACAAGGACCTACCAACCTACAGCAGTGAGGGGAAGAGGAGCAGTAGGAATAATTTTAAACCAGTCAAACAAAGCAGAAGGGGAGAAACAAGAAATGTGGGTTAAGTCCCAGGTTTCTGGCCTGGGTGACAGGGTGGAGGGTGGGACCATCGATCTGAATGGGGACCCAGAAGGGAAATGTCACGCAGGCTTGCTACTGGTGAAGCCGTCCACTTGCATATGGGGATCAAGGGAGTGAGCCCTCTCTTCCTACAGGAAGCAGGGGAGATGGTTGAGCAAGAGAACGTATGTAGCACTGAAGTCGGGGGAAAACAGAGGAGGGTAGTCTGTAAACAGGAGTGAGACAGGCAGCATAGAAAGCAGGAAACTGTGTCACAGAAGCCAAGGTGGATACTTATAAGACGCAAAGAAGAGAGAAAAGTCCATACAGTCAAAGCTATGGTCTTTCCAGTAGCCATGTATGGATGTGAGAGGTGAACCATAAAGAAGGCTGAAGGCTGAAGAATTGATACTTTGGAACCGTGGTGTTCGAGAAGACCATGTAGAGTTCCTTGGACTGCAAGGAGAGCAAACCAGTCCATCCTAAAGGAAATCAACCCTGAACACTCACTGGAAGGACTGATGCTGAAGCTGAAGTCCTCCTATACTCTGGCCGTCTGTGATGTGAACAGCCGACTCACTAGAAAAGACCCTGATGCTGGGAAAGATTGAGAGCAGGAGGAGAAGGGGGCAACAGAGGATGAGATGGTTGCATGGTATCACCTATTCAATGGATATGAACTTGGGTGAACTCTGGAAGATGGTGAGGGGCAGGGAGGCCTGGCGGGCTGCAGTCCATGGGGTTGCAAAGAGTTGAACACAACTTAGTGACTCAGCAACAACAAAAAAAAAGAGGGAAGCAGAAGCACATCAGATGATGCTAAGCGAGGTGAGGGCTTTAAAATACATACTGCAGTAACATGGGGGGAGAAGGCAGGTGATGGACAGGGAGGCCTGGCGTGCTGCGATTCATGGGATCACAAAGAGTTGGACACGACTGAGTGATTGAACTGAACTGAACTGATTGGTTCATTAATTCTAACAAAGGTACATACTAATATAATATGTTACCAGTGGGGATAATTGGGTATAAGGTTTATTTTTCTGTAATTCTAAAGCTATTCTTAAAAGTTTATTTAAAAAGTAAAAAAGCAAGCACCCAATATTAATACCCTATCCTTTCCTTTTCAATGTTAACCCATTAAAGGCTTTTCTTCACTGGCAGTGTTACACATGTATACTTACTTCAGTTCTACAGATTAAAATATGTCATACGTGGACCTTCCCTTCAAGAATGAGAGTCTCTACTATTTCTCCTAATATATTAAGAAACTTAGGGGACTTGAAAAAATGACCAGTCATAACTATCTGTTTAATTTAAAAGGCTTCTTTCGTTCCTTCAAAAAGCCCAAAATTAGACCTAGAATCTCCTATAGTCTTTTTACAGAGGGATGAGGAAAAGAAACACCTGTTTCTCTGGTCCACAGAGAAACTGAAGATCATGTGCCCTAGGTTTACCATCTCCTCAACCCTCCTCCTTGCTGCCTCTCCACACCATGAATATTGCTGCCACAGTGTGGACTGTGTAGATGCATGGCTCAATTTCAGGCAGGATTTTATTGATAACTATGGGGTTACATCTTAAAGAGATGGGAATACCAGATCTTAAATACATCTTAAAGTTTTGGGGTTACATCTTAAAGAGATGGGAACACCAGACCACCTTACCTGCCTCCTGAGAAATCTGTATGCAGGTCAAGAAGCAACAGTTAGAAACAGACATGGAACAACAGACTGGTTCCAAATCGGGAAAGGAGTATGTCAAGACCCTGCTTATTTAACTTATATGCAGAATACATTACATGAAATACAAGGCTGGATGAATCACAAGTGGGTACTAAGATTGCCAGGAGAAACAGCAATAACCTCAGATACACAGATGACACCACTATTATGGCAGAAAGTGAAAAGGAACTAAAGAGGCTCTTGATGAAAATGAAAGAGGAGAGTGAAAAAGCTGGCTTAAAACCCAACATTCAGAAAACTAAGATCATGGCATCTGGTCTCATCACTTCATGGCAAATAGATTGGGAAACAATGGAAATAGTGAGAGACTTTACTTTTGGAGACTCCCAAATCACTGCAGATGGTGATTGCAGCCATGAAATTAAAAGATGCCTGCTCCTTGAAAGAAAAGCTATGACCAACCTAGATAGCATACTAAAAAGCAGAGACATCACTTTGCCAACAAAGGTCCAGCTATGGGCCTTGTGGGGTTACATAAGGCCCATAAGGTCCAGCTAGTCAAAGCTGTGATTTTTCCAGTAATCATGTATGAATGTGAGTATTGGACTATAAAGAAAGCTGAGCGCCGAAGAATTGATGCTTTTGAACTGTGGTATTGGAGAAGACTCGAGTGTTCCTTGGACTGCAAGGAGGTCAGATCAGTCCATCCTAAAAGAAATCAGTCCTGAATATTCATTGGAAGGACTGATGATGAAGCTGAAACTCCAATATTTTGGCCACCTGATGCGAAGAACTGACTCATTTGAAAAGACCCTGAGGTTGGGAAAGATTGAAGGTGGGAGAGAAGGGGACGACAGAGGATGAGATGGTTGGGTGGCATAAGTGACTCAACAGACATGAATTTGCGCAAGCTCCAGGAGCTGGTGGACAGGGAGGCCTAGTGTGCTGTAGTCCACGGGGTCGCAAAGAGTCGGACACAACTGAGCAACCGAACTGAAATGAACTGAAAGGATATGGTTACAAAGAGAGAGGTAGCCTAGAAGTTCACATAGTTCCTCAAGCAAATCGTTAAGATACCCAAAGTGTTCGTCTTAACTAGAAAGGCACACATAGAGCCAGTTAAAGAACTCCATGCTTTCTTGTGTTTGAGTATTTTCTCTTTAGTGACTACTGTCAAAAGTACTTAGGATACATAGAATCTAATTTTTAAAATAATTTATAAGATGCAGAGATCTTAAAAATTTTCTGGTAAATATTATTTTACATTCTATGGCATTCTCATCAAAAATAAAGAGAAGAGAGGTCTTCAAATAAGTAGTCCATGTAACTGGGCTGAGAGCTGGATGATTTTAAAGAAAGCAGGAGTTAACAAGTATTTATTGACTACCTGCTATGTCTTTAGCATTCTTCTTGCACAAGAAATATAAAGGAAGACAAGCTATGATTTCTACTTTCAATAATTTTGTATGACATCTCTTATATGTGGAATCTGAAAAATACAGCCAACTGGTGAATATAACAAGGGGTTACAAGTAGGTGGGGAGGTGGCTACATAGGAGTTGGGGTTTAAGAGATACCAGTTATTATGTATAAAATAAGCTAGAAGGATATATTTTACAATGAAAGATATAGTTAATGTTTTACAATAACTATAAATGGAGTACAACCTTTAAAAAATTGTGAACCACCATATTGTGCACCGGCAAATTATATAATATTGGACATCAACTATGCTTCAATTTTTATAAAAATTTGTAGTCCTGTTGGACAGGTAGAATAAACAGGGTGAAAGATATCATAGAATAGTTATAGACTTTTTCCTACTTCTTAGTGCACTAAGGACATGGCATACATTATCTCTTTACACAACTTGCAACTATCTGGTAAGTATTATACTCTTTTTACCTACCCATGATACACAGAAACCTGACACTCACAGAGATAATAACTTCAGGTCCACACAGCTAGTGAGTGACAGGCCTGGATTCAAACCCAGGACTGTGACACCAAAGTTTGTTATCCGCTCAACCATTAGATTAGAGAAATCCATTTTAAACATTCAAATTCATACACTTCATTGCAAACGGCAATAGCTTTCCCGAGACTAAAATAAGAAAATAATCATTTTCCATGGCATTTCTCAGTAGCAATGAGAGAATATACTCAGAGGAAAGTACCAGCTAACCAGAGCCTTGTTAGCCAAAATTTTGAACTGAACTTGAAAGCAACTTGGTCATGAATGTCAGTTCCCTCACAGCATATGTAGTATAACAGCCTTCCAGCAGCTGATCCAATGAGCTGGTTACGAAAGTCCAGCAAACTTGAAAGTGCCCTGGCATTCACGTTTCTCGACCATTTTGCACATTCCTGACTTGTTACCGTGATAAGGTGTACACTGGTGCACAGATAACACCAAAGTCAGCAAGGGGGAAACATGACTTTTAGAAAGATGTTTCAAAGGCAAATGCTACCCAATTGTGCAGGGCCATGTTCAACTCTTGAATTATAAAAACACGGGTCCAGTTTCTCAAGGTCTCTGGGATAAAGTTCAAATTAGGTTGTTGAAGAGAGGGCTCTTATCAATTTTATGAGCAGCTTTCTCCAGAAGTTAGTCATCTCACTTGATAACACTGGGCAAAGAGGAATTTTACAGCATATACCCAGAGACCAAACGAGCGACGAGTGAAGAGCTGTACTCAGTTCTATTCCAGCGTCAACATTTATCCCAGGAAGCTCTTCTCCACGGAGGTTGGAGAACACAACTCAACCTTCAGATTCACTCCAAACCCACTGGAGAGTCTCCTGAAGTGCCAGCCATCCTTTTCTTCCCTGACCCCTGATACACAGTAAAGACAGCTCTGGTAGGTCCTCCCTAAAGGAACTTTGGCCAGAGTAAGGGGTGTGGTCAAGTCGTATTTATGAAGAATTTACATCTGCTCTTTAACCGAGCTTCCACTGGACCAGAGCCAATCTGCATATGGGTAGAGAGGTGTTATTCATCTGGCATGGCATTTCCCAGCCAGGAATCTTTACTCTTACAGCAAGGTTTTTTTGTTTTTACTTTATTTTACTTTACAGTACTGTATTGGATTTGGCATACATTGACATGAATCCGCCACAGGTGTACATGAACTCCCCAACATGACAGCAAGGTATTAATATGTTGAGATACTGAGTTTTGTTTACCCCTGCTTTTTGTCAGTGCCCCCCCCCCTTGCTGGTTTCAAAAAGGGAGCCAGGCCCACTGGGCTACTGGCCTCAGGGGAGATTTTTTGTTTTGGAAGTTGCTTGAAAGCTTCTCAGCCCCTAGTCTGACTTTTGCACCCAGAAAACCTGAATTCCATAAAGGGATTAAGCTTAGGCTGTGGAGGGGCAGGAGAGACAGGAGTACTTTTGATGGGATAGGTGTGGAAGCAGTATTGGCAGCTGGATATTGCTCTGGGTAGGGAACAGAGTCAAGGGTCTCACTGGTAGGGAAGGTACATGCCTCACTTTCTGACAGTACTTTGAAAGGCAGCAAACCTTTCCATAGAAATGGCTTCCTGGTGGATCTGGAAGGCTGATTCTAGGAAGTGGGGCTTCCAGCTCAGGCAAACACATCATGGTGAACCTGGCCTCAGGACAGCAGAGCTATTCATAGTCAAGGACCAGTAGGGCACAGACAACAAGGAGCTCAGGAGCAGCCATGAGGCTCTCTCCCAAATATTTAGGCATCAGTTTAGCTTTCTGATGACCCTAAAGTCTCAAAATGACTGAGACAAAATTGGGAGAGAGATTTAATTTGATTTAGAGACAGCTAACTATTCTTCCTGAAGTGAGTTTCTTCCACCTGTAGCAACACCCTTCTAGTTCTGCTCTGTGTCCCTGCCCTTCCTGACCCCTGCCCCCACCTCCCCACCCTCTACACGGTTATGCATAACCATTTTTGTTTGTGGATGATAGATTTTTAATTTCCATTACAAGGGAATAGAACTATAAAGATGAATCTTCACTTAAACATGCAACTAGAAATGGCAAATAATTTGCCAATTCATTACCTTTTGAAGAATATCCTGGAAAATCTGAGCTGAAATTAAGTGAAATTTTGGCCAAAAGGAACATTTGAATTTTGCTTTATTGAGCTATTAAGCTAATATATTCTCTTCTTTAAAGTTTCTGCTGTGGTATGTTTGATTCAAAGCAATCTTCCAATTGTTTTACCACTAGCTTGAAGCAAAGGAAAATGAAAAGCATGACAAGGCATAAAATTGGCCTTAGCAATATCTAAGCTTGGTTCAGCCGTGACTATTATCCTCAATGCTCTTACAGTCTGAGCAAAACAGCCATAAAATTGGGTTATTGTTTTTAATTTTACAACCCATGATTTATTTTGTTTAACTTTGGTGACAGCCTGCGATCCCAGTAAGTGGCTTCAGTAAGGAAATGCAAGCAGGAAATCAAGGCCCAGAAGTCATTAGTTGTAGCATGTAGTCATCTCATTTATCTTCCTGTAGAATTACCAGAGTGTGATCCATGTGATTCCTATTATATAAACTAACACTGGAAATTTTGGAATAAGACTAGCTCACAGAATGAAACAGAGTTTATATGGTCAGCATCAACTTCCCTGGCACTCTGACTCTAGACCCTGAACAGCTGGAACCTATGTTCCAAATTTTAAATTCAAGGCCTTCCCAGGCAAAATTTTCAAATAAGAAGAAAATACAGCTTTACTGGTTAAGAATATGTTTTGCAGTCAGGAAGACCTGACCTTTAATAGCTGTGCAACCACTGTTTAACTCTTTGAATCTTATTTTAACTCTGTGAACCTTAATTTCCTCAAAAAAATGAGAACAATAGTATCTGTATCACAGTATTGTTTGAGGGGATAAATTATCCATTACATACAAAGTATTTAGCAGAGCACCCTCAGTAAATGTTTGTCATTGTTACTATTCATCTTTTTTGTGATGATGATGATGAAACAAATCCTTAATCATTTGGTAAATATCAAATTAATCAGTTCTTTAATAGAAACTCATTATAAAGGTGTTTCTTGGCATTTTAAGACTGTAATCCAAACTTCTTGGGCATATTATCCTGAATCTCTTTTTGAAAATGAAGAAATGAACAAGTATCATTTACTCATCTTTACACCCTATATTACTTATCTAAAAATGTAAAACAAACAACTCCAATATTTAGTGATTAAAGCAATATTTATTTAATCATCTTTTGTGGTTCCTCAGGGTCAGCAGTTCAGGAGTGTATCAAGTAGGTAGATATGGATCAAGGTTCTCATGAGGTTACAATCAGAGGTCACCGGGGGCTGCACTAACCCAAAGGAAATGGAGGAACCATTTTCAATGGTTGGCAAGTTGTGTGCCAAGTTAAGTCCTCTCCATGGGGGGTCTTACAATGGGGCTGCTTGAATGCTGTTACATAATGTCAGAAGATACACATCATCATTTCTGCCATAATTTATTGGCCATCCAGGTTTAGAGGGACCTGATTCAACATTCAGAAAACTAAGATCATGGTATCTGGTCCCATCACTTCATGGGAAATAGATGTGGAAACAGTGTCAGAGTTTATTTTGGGGGGCTCCAAAATCACTGCAGATGGCGACTGCAGTCATGAAATTAAAAGACGTTTATTCCTTGGAAGGAAAGTTATGACCAACCTAGATAGCATACTCAAAAGCAGAGCCATTACTTTGCCAACAAAGGTCCATCTAGTCGAGGCTATGGTTTTTCCAGTGGTCATGTATAGATGTGAGAGTTGGACTGTGAAGAAAGCTAAGCGCCGAAGAATCGATGTTTTTGAACTGTGGTGTTGGAGAAGACTCTTGAGAGTCCCTTGGACTGCAAGGAGATCCAACCAGTTCAATCTAAAGGAGATCAACCCTGAGTGTTCTTTGGAAGGAATGATGCTAAAGCTGAAACTCCAGTATTTTTGCCACCTCATGCAAAGAGCTGACTCATTGGAAAAGACTCTGATGCTGGGAGGGATTGGGGGCAGGAGGAAAAGGGGACAACGGAGGATAAGATGGCTGGATGGCATCACTGACTCGATGGACTTGAGTTTGAGTGAACTCTGGGAGTTGGTGATGGACAGGGAGGCCTGGCATGCTGCAATTCATGAGGTCTCAAAGAATCGGACATGACTGAGCAACTGAAATGAACTGATTCAGTTTAGGGTTAGATGCTATAAACTGAATGTTTGTATCTCTCCCAAAATTCCTTTGTTGAAACTTAACCACCAATGTGCTGGTACTTGAAAGGTAGGACTTTTGGGAGGTGATTAGGTCATGAGGTAGAGCCCTTATGAATGGAATTACTGTCTTTAGAAAAGCAGTCCCCAGAGAGCTCCCTTTCCCCTTCCACCAAGTGAAGACAAAGTGAAAAGACATCTGTCTCTGAAATGGAAGTAGGCATTCACCAGACATCAGGTCTGCCAGCATCCTGGTCTTGAACTTCACAGCCTCCCAAAATAAATTTCTTATATGTATCTGCTATCCAGTCTATAGCATCCTGGTATAGAAGAAAGAAAGGACTAGAGAAGTGTGTGGATACCAGGAGATGAGGATCATCACGATTCGTCTTAGAGGCAAGATACCACAGCTCATGCTAGGACTCTCAGTGATACAAAAAAGCATACACACAACACTCAGGAATTCATCAGAATCTAGGATCTGATCATTAGTCCTTCAGATATAGACATATTTGCCATTTCATTAAGGAATAATTAAGAATATTTAAATGGGTGCTATAGATTGTGTCCCCGCCAAATTCACACATTGAAACCTAATTCCCAGTATGCTGGTGACTGGAGGTGGGGCCTTTGGGAAATGATTGGATCATGATGGTAAAACTCTTATAAATGGGATTAGTGCCTTGAAAAAGAGACCCCAGAAAACTCACTTGCTTCTTTCTCCTTGTGAAGACATAGACATCTGTCTCTAAACCATAAAGTGGGCCCTCACCAGACACCAAATCAGTCATCACCTTGATTTTGGACATCCCACCCTCTAAAACTCTGAGAAATAAATTTCTGTTGTTATAAGCTACCCAGTCCATGCTATTTTGTTACAGCAGACTAAGACAAGGGTGGATTTACATTAACCAAGCTCCCAAAGGCTAATGTGTAGAAAATCACAATGTCAGCCTGTTTATTTCATACAACATAGAAACCATAATGGAATGTGTATGCACAATATGTCTATGGTGCATCCATAGACATATTCATATGGGATATAAAAAGTATTTCTAGAAGAAATGTTATTGCTTGAGCATGGACTTACATACAGCAAGGGGATTTAACTGGACTCTATCACCGAGTCCTCAGAGGTATGTTTTTATCTCCACTTCCAGGGATAAACCTGCCACAATGACAAGCAGCTCAATTCTAGGTCAGATTGAACAGTACATGGATGAAGACCACTGGTACCAGCCTCTGACCCTCAACCTTTTCACTGTTCCTAGGGCTGACCAAAGTCCATTACTTTCCTTCTTTACATGAAAAATTTTCACCATATAATGGATAATTCTGCAGCCATTCAGACACTTGAAGAAAGAGGAATTCACATTTTTTTCCCATCCCAGCACACCTGAAAGGAATGACACATTATCATCAAATATCTGGCTAAATGATAGTGGTGAATCTAGGAGGGAGTGACTTAAAAGACAAGATGGACTTCACAGATCTGTTTCGCCGCACCGGAGACCTTCGCCTCGCCCTGCCAGCTCCTCACCCTCTGGGAGGAACATGGGGCCTTGCTCGCCACGACCAGAGAAAAGCCTGCACCACAACTAGAGAGTCGGCCCTGCTCGCCACGACTAGAGAAAAGCCTGCACAGCAACGAAAACCCAGCACAGCCAAAGAAGCCGAGGAGCCCGCGTGGGGAGCCACAGACACGGCCAAGAAAAGAAGGCCCCGTGACTCCAGCCTCCAGAAACTCACCTGAGAGGGTGGCTCCTGAGAGAGAAGGGCCAGAGTGTCCCTCCTGAGACAGGGGACAGTCTGCCTGGAAACACGTCTCTTCTCTGCCCTCGGTCCCGGCGGGAGCGACTCAATCATTAATCAACCGGGCGGATAAGCCTGATGTGGTGACACTCAGGTCCAGCCCGCACAGCGGCTCTATACTGTGGGCCTGCCTCCTAAGGGGTGGGTCCCCCCTCTGCTGGAGCTGCCGAGCTGCTCAAGTTCAGAGGGCTTTTCCAGCAATGAGGCCGCAGGAGCAAGCGGAGGTCTTTGGATGCTTCCTGGGCCCACCAGGTGATTCTGATACACACCTTGGGCTGAAGACTGCTGGCTTAATTACTAGATATTCCCATCAGGTGGAGGCAGACTCTACTAGTCTGAAAGTTATGGCGGCAAGACAGGCGTGAAGCTGGAATGTGGATGTAGGTTTTTTGGCTAGTGACCTGAGCGGCTGAGTTGTAACAACAGCTAACCCTACCTGCAGCAGAGAGGTCCCTCTGGTGTCATCCAGGACTTGTGAGCCTGTCCCACCTGAAGGTCCACGTCTCTGAGAGTCATCCTTCCTGGAGCAAGAGAGAAGAAATCCAGCTCCACCCACCAGAACTCCAACACAAGCCTCCCTAACCAAGAAACCTTGATAATCCACTGATACAACCCACCCACAGTGAGAAGCTAGGATGGGACAGAGGTGCAAAAGGTTCGTTAACTGCATTCAGAACAGCTTACTTGTGCAATTAAAAAAAAAAAAAGACCATATGCACACATTGTTCGGGCCTTTCCCAAGGCCTTGGTGTGTGTGTGTGTGTACACGCGCGCACGTATGTGCATGCAAGTGAGGGACTCTGGAGTTGAAAACCCACTGGGCACAGTAAATCCACTTCTGATCATAATTATCTCAGCTGAACTTCATTTAGTAACAAGTAATAACATTTTTTTAACAGGTCTCTTTTTATAATGCATAATACTTAATGATACTACTACTCATTTCACACACATTCTGCAAATCCCAGGATGGGCAAAGACACATTTCAAATGCCCTCATTAATTGTTACAATATCACCCAAGGTTAAGTTATTAAAGCACAAAACAAGTTATTGTCAATACTCCGAATAAAAATGTCCTATTTTTATGACATGAATATGCTATGAAAAAGCATGTGTTGAGTGTGTAAGTCTGTATACAAGTAACTAATATTTTAGCATCTGTCTTATCTGGGAACAGAATGAAATCTTAAGTATAACAAAATTTCCCAGATTACTTAAGTCTTTCTCTTCACGCTCTGAAAGTATATTACTTTAATCATTTCAGCTTGTGCATGCTTGTGCCCCTTTATCAATTGTTTTCTTTCCTATTGGTATCACTGCCTGTGTCTTCCGGCCTAATTCCTTTCAGAATTTCTGCTTCTCATATGGACTAGGCCCCTTATTCAAAGCCCTTAGTTGGCTTCCTGTTAAAAAACGCACTCAAACACTTTACGTGGGCCTCCGAGAAGGGACCCAGGACTCCCTCCCTGATCTCAGCCTTGACCCCCCACTGGCCACTCATCCTGCAGCAGCCAGTCCAAACTCCCTCCTGCCAGGGGCCTGTGAATGCAACACCTCCGCTGCCTGGTATGCTCCAGCATCTCAGCCTGGTTCTGCTCCTTCCTCAATAAGAGACTTTCTCTGACCCCCCTCCTTGTAAATATCCATATATGCCTGGTCTGTCACACCAGACCAGGCACCCTCCATGGTGCCTTGGAGAATCTGAAATTACAGTCGGCCTTCTGTATCTTCTCAGGTGGCTCAGTGGTAAAAAGAACTGTCTGCCAGTGCAGGAGACAGGGTTCGATCCCTGGGTCGGGAAGATGCCCTGGAGTGGAAAATGGCAACCCACCCCAGTATTCTTGCCTGGAGAATTCCACGGCTATAGCCCATGAGGTTGCAAAGAGTCAGACACGACTGAGTGACTAAGCACTTTCCATCTCTGCGGGTTCTGCAGCCCTGCATACTGGAGATGAGCGTACTATGTGTCTTATACAAGAGACTGCGGATTTCGGTACATGCGGCCGTGGGGTGGGGGTGTGGGGACCGGTTTCCTGAAGCCCATTCTCGCAAGAATACCGAGGGATGACTGTGTATAACTGTTTACTTGTTTATCCCATCCATCTTCCCCACAAGACTGAGATTTTATCTGTCTCATCAGTTTCTGCACTCTCAATTCAGTGCCTGAACAGTGGAAATCAGATAGCAAAAATTTAAGAAATCATGTTAAATAAAGGTATGTGTCTAAAAAAGTCCTTAGAGGTGATTACAAGGCTCTGGAGATTTTAGAGCTATTTGGGTGCTCGAGCCCTCCTCCCTCCTGGTGTTTTTAACATTCCTGACTGTCCTTAATTCTAGTCTCTTGCCTCCTTATCCTTCTGTGTCCCCAGAGTTTCTCATTTCCACGCTGTCAAGAAATATTGGTTTTATCACATAAATACGTCTAAATAATGTATTTAGCAATTAGTTGTTTCTGAAGTTTATAATATTTCATATACTTTATAATTTTGAAATATTTTAAAATTTCATATATGTTAGCTTTTTTTTTTTCCACTCAGTACTGCTTCTAAGATTCATCCATGTTACTGTCTACAGTGATCATTCATTCATTTTCACTGCTGGATAATTTTACTCTGTGAATATACCCGAGAGACTGAACCATCTTTGTTTCTGTGAACACTTTGGTTTACTCAGGTTTTGCTATTACATACAATGTTGCTATGAATATTCCTGAATATTGGTGCACACATGCATGAGTTTCTGTAAACTATGTAACTAGGAGTGGAATTGCAAGATCTCATGGTATGAACACGCTGAAGTACACAGTTAATATCATTCTTCAAAGCAGTGTACCATTTTATGTTCCCAGCAGCAGAGGATCAAATCTGAGATGTTTCTTGGAAAAGCACTAGTTGGTATAACATAAAGTATTTTAAAAATCCAACCTAACATTCTCTTTCAACTGACGAGTTTTGTGCACTTACTGTGATTAACAATTTATATGGACATGTTTACCAATTTATGGATCCATTCCTTCTTGCATCTCAGACATTCCTTTTAAGATAGTTTCAGCCTTTCTGAAATCATGTCCTTTAGAAGTTACGCCCCTTAGAAGTTTCGTTAGTGAAAAGGTGAAGGGAAACTCTCTTCGTTTTTGTTGATCTGAAAATGTCTTTATCTTGTGAAGGTATTCTGTATTTAGAACGGACATATACACATTTCATTGTGCAGTTTACGCTGCTCAGTTGTGTTCAACTCTTTGAGACCCCATGGACTGTAGTCCAGGGTCCTCTGATCGTGGGATTCTCCAGGCAAGAATACTGAAGTGGGTTGACATTTCCTTCTTCAGGGGATCTTCCCAACCCAGCTCTATCGAACCCGTCTCTCTTGCATTGGCAAGTGGATTCCTTATCACTGAGCCACCAGGGAGGCCATTAGTAGTAATAAAAAATCTGCAATAGCAGCAGCACTGACACGGTCCTATCAACCCCACGAGCAGGACAGTACATTCACCAAGCAATCCACCATCTCCACCGTGTCACATTCACCAAGCAATCCACCATCTCCACCGTGTCACATTCACCAAGCAATCCGCCATCTCCACTGTGTCTGGGCCCCTCCAACGATGCGAGGCACGCTTGGCAGAGTCATTGTTACTAATCTTGGAGCTCGGAGCAGCAAGAAAAAAGGTGTAAGTCCCAGGAAACGTAAATAGAGAGTGAAAGGCTTCGTGTGAAGCCTAAAGCGGGTGGCTTCAGAAGGGCGGTCAGAGTTCAGAGCAGGAAGTGTCTAAAGAGAGCTAGATCCCAGTAAGATCGGATTGCAGAAGCTCCTGAATCACATTTCCACACAACGCTGCTTCTGTGGCCAAACCACACCTTTCCTTTGAATCTAAGAAAAGCCAGAGTACATTTTCTTCAGAAATAGTATCATGGCTTAATCTGAATCCTGAGTCAGGAATAAGACAGATAAGAGCAATACTGAGACAAATGCTCTTTAAAAAAAAAAAAAAAGTTAGAGAGAAAGCAACTGTATGAAATGCCACACACACACTCCATGAATAGAAGACTGAACGTGCCATTGAGTTACTCGCTCAGGTACCCGCTCCTTTTGTGAATGGTGGGGCATTCCTGCGTGGTTTTGTGAAACAAAACAAGACAGTGCAGGTTATACAAGGGCTGGGCCGAAAGCCTCAGGAATTTCTTTCAACTGATTCTTTGGAAAGGTTAACAGCTGGCAGAGTTCTTGTGTGACACACATCTTAAGCAGACTATGGGAAAGAAGCGTATGTTATTTGTGACATTAATTACTAATCCGTGGTTGGAACAGCGAGTCACTTATTGACCGGGGAAGAATCTAACCTATTTGGAAAATGAAACTTTCTGAATATTAACTACTGAGCACCTACCCCCAAGAGGCAGTGATAACCGGAATACAAAATGGTCTGGTGTAGAAAAAAGATGAAAAGGCCCACTTTGACTACAGTTAGGAATTTGGTTTCATAATTTAGGAATTGCTGGTCCGCAGTCATCCACTTCCTCTCTACAGAGATTAAGGATAGAACATGCCCTTCCTGAGCAATTTGTTTCTTATCTTTCTGCAGGCTGCCCTAGGGGTGGTAGAGAAGAAAAGGAGCAGCACCCAGGTTTGTGCTTCAGGGTAAAAACTCAGTTTCTCTCCTCTGCCCTCAATTATCTGCCCGGCAGGTGAAAGTGAGCCGCTTATAAAGACTGAAAAAATAGCACTGGATTTCTGGAACTCTCTGACCTCACACTGAGAGACTGAACGCCTGGGAGCTAGACGGTCTTCTCTGGCTCCGCAGTTAATTCACAGTGACATGGGTACCCATTCCGAGTCAGTCTCTCAGTGAAAACCTTGTAACTGTTGGACTGGCATATTCTACTTCTTGTATTCCAAGACCAAGTGCGTGTATACTCTTAGAAAGGACATATTTTACCCAAACTGCAGCACCGTTCCAAGGATACTGATAGGGGAAAGATGGTTTCCCCAATATACCCATTTGAGGAGTCCCAGAAACATTCTCCCTTTTGAGAAACAAATAAAAAGGAAAAAGGAGAGAAGGGTCTCCCTCAGATGTCAGTAAGGTAAACTGTAATATGAGTGGTCCCTCGTAGTAACTGGCTAGTAGTGAGAAAATGGTGTGATGAGTTATACTCATTTCTGTACCTGTCTTCCTGTTTAGGTGCAAAGATGACTGTTACTACTATGTATTTCCATTATAAGACTGTATTGAGTACTTATTCTTTTCTTGTATGGACTGATTTAATTCCCACAACAATCTTAAAAAGTGGGTACATTTCTATTATTCATTTTAACAAACAGGACACCAAGAGGAGGCTAAAGAAGTTAAGTTCACATGGCTTGTTCAGTAGCAAGATAAACCCCACATAAAAGGCCTGGCTCCAGAATCTGTCCTTTTAGTCAACGGGCTGTGCTATATAGCTTCTGGAATAAAGCAAGACTTATGGGGAAAAAAAAAACCTTGCTGCCTATAGTTGAAAATGGTGGAAGAGAAAAAGGAGTATTCCAGGAACACTTTGAATCAATTTAAGGCTTCAAAAACAAGGTTGCCAAGAAGGAAGAATGAAACAAGGGAAGAAATTCTGAAACAGGATCAATGGAGTCACTGTTTAAAGAAAAGAAAGACCTTATTCTCCTGGGAGGGTGTGAACTATTTATTCACCAATACCTGGTGAGATATAGAAAACACACACATGATAAACCAATGCAATATAAAAAAGAACTCTGTGGGCATACAATGCTTGAATTCCAAAATTCTGCTATCTGCTCAAATTCTTCTGATTTACCATCAAGCCTCAAGAAACTGACAATGGTCTTTCTAAGAGAAACGGCCATTTTCAAGTGTATAATATTTGGAGGAAGTGGGGCATGTGGTGGTGAAATTTTTATTTAAAGTTTGAAGATAATTCTCAAACTCGACAGACTCTTGGGGGAATGACATCCGACATCTAACTTCTAAACCTGCTATTCCACAGGAGCAGTGAAGGAAGAAAGCTGAGGCTGAGCAGTCCAAAGAAGAGACTTAGCTAACAAAAGGCTGAAAAAACACTTTACCCCTTTATTTATCAGCCTCATTCTTCTCTGACTTTTTGGCATTGGAAACTGCAAAATAAACCCATGGTACCACTTTTTTTTTTTTTTAGTGGATGAACAAGCTGGACCCAGAGAATGGAGAGGGAGATAAAATGAGACCATGCAAATTTGCCCGTAATGAGGACATATTACTTTCATAATGGATGTAAACATCTTAAAAGCATATCATCGTTACCAATTACTAATCCGTGAGCATATGTGTGATGCCTGTTTTTTTCCCTCAAGGTGCTTGTTGTCTAATGAAAAGAGTAAATTATGGGCATTTTGTGGCTGTTTACATAACATAACTCTCATTAGGGTTTAGTCATATAATGACCACATGTGAGGTATGTAATTTGCCAACTTCAGCAAAAACTGGATTATGGGAATGGAAAAGGTGAAACGGAAAGACAGGTGACTAATTAGATACACTATAACTATGTACAGGGTCTTTAAGGCCCAATAAGCTAAAGCATGTATCACTTAAGTCCTGATGAAAAGATAAAGTTTCAGTAAAAGGCTCTGTTCGTGAAAAAAAAAAAAAGAAGTCATTTTATGTTACATTCATCTAAATGACAACTGGGAAATACAGTAAACCATTAGAAAACTTCTGATTCACACAACTACTAGTGAGATGTCTTATACAGGTCTTCCACGGCATGGTCTAGTCCGCTCTGAATGGAAATGCTCATCACATCCAGAGAAACTACGGTACATATTCATACCATTGCCGATAAAAAGGGCAGTGACTACACTGATATTGGCTGCTACGTCGTAAGCGTGTGTCTAATTATCGACAACAGTATACTATGAAGAGAATTATGACCACGGATAATTTTCAGTTTAAAGGAGTATTCCTTTTTATTTTTTTCTCATAAGTTAAGTTTCATACCAGGGGCTTTCCAGGTGGCTCGCCTGCCAATGCAGGAGACGTGGATCCCTTCCCTGAGTGGGGAAGATCCCCTGGAGCAAGAAATGGCAACCCACTTCAGTATTCTTGCCTGGGAAATTCCATGGACAGAGAAGCCTGGCGGGCTACGGTCTATGAGCTTGCAAAGAGTTGGACACACTGCACTCCTACTGCCAGTTTCATATCAGACTTTGGCATGTGATGTGTTTTCCCTAGTTTCTTCTGTATCTACATTTACAGTTTCTATCTCCTCTTTTTCTTGCCTTCCCTCAGCCTCTCATCATATATCTCTCTTAAAACAGCCTCCACACTGGTCTCTCTGCCAGCAATTTCTTAATTTATGCCACAGCTTCTTATCAATTCATTCATCACATTGCATTAGAGTGATCTTTAGAGAGAAAAACAAAACAACGAAACCCAAAAACAAAGGAACAGTTTGATCATGTTCTCCCAAGACACCCTGCTCACCAACCCACGTACTTTTCACTTTTTTTACACATGCTCTGCTGGTACTCTATGGTATCTAGACAACATCTTTTTCTTTTGTCTGCCAGGCAAACTCCTGCTCATTCTTCAAGATTTGACTCAAAAATCACCTCCCCTGTGCAGCATTCCCTAACTCTTCCACATCTATCGATACCTGCTTCCTAATTCACCTAGGTTTCTTTGGTTAGAACAGAGAAACAAAGGCAACTTCAGATTTATGTGTACATATGCTTTAAAAGGACTTCCCTTGTGGCTCAGACGGTAAAGCGTCTGCCTACAATGCAGGAGACGTGGGTTTGATCCCTGGGTTGGGAAGATCCTCTGGAGAAGGCAATGGCAACCCACTCCAGTACTCTTGCCTGGNGATGATTTGGGAGAATAGCATTGAAATATGTATACTATCATGTAAGAAACGAATTTCCAGTCTGTGTTCGATGCAGGATGCAGGATGCTTAGGGCTGGTGCATGGGGATGATCCGGACGGATGATGTGGGGTGGGAGGTGGGGGGGGTTCATGTTTGGGAGTTCAAATAAAAATTTAAAAAAAAAAAAAGACAAGATGATTCTATTATGATTTTTTTGTGATCAGGAAATAAGTCCACTACTGCTACCATTTTAAGAATTGCTGTTTACAGTTAAGGTACATATTTCTAATGTAATTCATTAAATATGTTTAGAAGTTCAACTGTCAAAGTCATTTTCTTATATTCAAATTGTCATTTCCCTCTGTTCATTTTTGCCTCCAAATCTTGCCTTCCTGCAAAAACATGAGAATCTTGGACTTGAGTTTGGAAATTTATTTTTTTCCATCAAACTGGATTATAAAACAGTTGGGTGTGCTTGCTTTAGAGGCAGAAATCAGTCAACTGATCCATGTCAAGAGCTTCTGATTATCTTTTCCACTGATTGATTTACATATAACCATACAGGTGTCTGTGTGAGTATGTTTTTATAACTCACCTATTTTGTGGTCTTGGGAACTACTTCATTTTCTCTTGCCCTTTCTACTAGCAGACCAGCCACTAACCTTCCTCCAGTTTCCAACCAGAGTTTAGAGCCATCTAATTCTCTGTATTCTGGAATTTCCATTTATCACACTTGGCCTTTCTTTTCTATTTCTCAACTGAAAGTTAAGCATCAGCTTTTCTTGACCTTATACATTTATAAGAGTGCTGGTATCTTTCAAACATTCGATTTAATTGGTGTTAAAATTGTGAAATTGCAGTCAATTTACATTAACACTTTCTTCTCTCTTTTTTAAAAAATTTAAATGTGTGAACTTTAAAATAAATGTGCATATAACTCTGTTACCAGTGGCCTCTTCATCTTTCCAAGTACATTGATTTTCCCCCCTCAAGAACATTATTCTCTTACTTTGAGTAACATTAAAAAACAATAATTTACAATCATTTAACTTTGCTATGAGAGTTATATATGTTGATCCAATGTCCATTAATTGGAAACAAAATTTCAGACAACTAGGTGTTATCTCATTAGAAAATTTCCATTGTCATTACTTATTTATAAGTTTATTTTCAATCTTCCTAGAGTTAAGGCATATTTCAAGATATCTCTGTAGAAAAATTAAATCCTCTTCCAGTTTACCAGTACACAGTGAGGTGTTTATCTCAGGGAATTGCTCTGAGAGTATATCTTCATGTTGCCCTATAGCATAACAAGATCATTCACCAGGGGATGTCAATAGTTTTAAGTATATGTGTAGTATTCACACTGAGTCTGTGTCATGATCCACATAATTGTGAAACTTTCCAAGGCACATGTGTTCTCACCTCACCATTTCCCAAGCTGCTGAGATGAGCTCAGCACAATCTAATTCAGCAGCACCTCACCAGTACCACAACCAGCAAGGTCAATTTGAGTTGTTCACAACAATATTTGCTATAGGACCTGCTGTACACAGGTTTGGTAGCAATTTTTCAAGGCAGGGAAAAGAACTCCATAGCACCACCAGTTGTCAAGAATAGTGGCAACTTCATTTTGAATGACTTGTGTAAAAAGTCCATGTGTGAGTGTGCTAAATCACTTCAGTCATGTCTGACTCTTTGCAGCCCCATGGACTGGGGCCTGCCAGGCTTCTCTGTCCATGAGATTTCTCAGGCAAGAATACTGAAGTGAGCTGCCATTTCCTTCTCCAGGGCATCTAACCGACCCAGGGATCAAACCTGGGTCTCCCACATTGCAGGCAGATTCTTTACCATCTGAGCCACCTGGGAAGCCCATAAAACCTCCAGGGGTCAATAAAATGTTAACATTCAGTCAGTCTATTGCATAGATCTGTCAGCCTATGAGAAAATCTTGTTCTGCCAGTGTGAGGCTGAACTTCTGTGACAGGCCTTGTCTATACATTTTGGATTTTACTTAGTCTCATTCAGAAGTCCATTTTTCATGAAGGAAGTCCAACGATGCTAGCACTCAACTCCCTTTTGTTAATGCAAGATCTCAACTCAAGATCTTCCTTTCAATACCTCCACTAAATCTCTTTTGGATTTTTAATTGAATTTCCAGGGAGATCAGGAGTCCACGGGCAGTCAGGACAGTAGTACTGCTCTTGCCTATGAGATAGCAGCACCAGCCTTGAGGAGGGGGACCCAGAGCCCTTAGGAGGCAAGCTAGGTTCTTGGTGGTAGGAGGGAAAAGCTTTGTGTATACGGTGGGGGTGGTATGAGTGGTGTGTGTGAAGTGTATGGCATATACGTGTGGGATGCATGCATGATGCGTGCATGGTATGGGGGGTGCTATGTGTATGTGGGTGTGTGTCTACTGTGTGTGGTATGAGTGGTGTGTGGGGGGGTATGGGTGTATATGTGTGGTATGTGTTGTATGTGTGTGTTAGTGTATGTGTGTCTCTGTGGTGTGTGGTTTGAGTGGTATTTGGGGATGTGGTATGTTCGTAGTATGTGCTGTGTGTGTGGTAGTGTCTGTGTGTGGTGTCAGGGAATGCATGTGGATCCCTTTCTCAAGAACCCTGGCTGCCTTATATCTGCCGCTTGAACCTCTGTGACACGGATGAAATTGCCACCAACCATTTCTCTACTCAGACTCCAGAACAGTCCCTCAGGTCCATCTGGGAAGGAGTGTAATGACATTTCCCTTAACCAGTAAATTCTCATTCTTGCTTCCCTCTCCCAGGGCTTTGTACTCATCCCCACAACCAAATCCTGGTACTGCCAAGCCCCCAAACTCATCAATGGACACAAGAATGGCTAGGAAAGAGGATAACCCAATACAAGATGTACTAAAGTCTCAGTTCTGGCTCAGCTAGGACTGCATAACATCAATCTACACATTTCTAAAAGCAATTAAATTCTTCAGTAAACAATCTTTGTTCTTACTATGTGCTCAACAATGAGCTAGAACTTAACAACCCAATCATAAATAAGATCTATGGGCACTGAATTTGGGTTAAAGGGAGATATAAGAGTTCACCTGCAATGTAGAAGATGAGGGTTTGATCCCTGGGTTGGGAAGATCCCTTGCAGAAGGAAATGGCAACCCGCTCCAGCGGTCATGCCTGGAAAATCTCATAGACAAAGGAGACTGGCAGGCTATAGTCCATGGCATAGCAAGGAGTCAGACACAATTTAGCAACTAAACAACAACTACAATAACACATAAGGAAGAGGCAGTTACGAGCCTGAGCTCTAGACACTTTTTGTTGGGGGGCGGGGGGGGGAGCAGGATTCTAATGGAGTACAAGGACAGAGACATCAACCCTAACAGGGCCTCACAGAGGCTTTCTGCTAACAGGGATGTCTAAGTAGAAATCTGATCAGCCAACAAAGGTGTAAGAGAGGGCTTCAGGTAGAAGGCCTGGAACACTGAAAAATTTAAATGAATTTTAATAAGCTCAGAGAATAAAGTGTAAGCAGTGAATACAAGAGATAAATCTTGAGTGAAAAAAATAAATAAATAAACTAGGTCTAGTCTTCTCAAAACATGTCCAAGGACTATCTGAAAAAGAATCACCCAGTGTAATTGTTTTGTTTTGTTTTTTAAGACAATGTTTTTAGTTACACTCCAGATTTAGTCTCTTTGAATCAGGGGCACAAAAATGTGCATTTAAAACACATTTTTTAGGTGGTTCTTACCAGAGCAAAGTCTGAGAACCAATGGACTAAATCAAGCGAGGACAGATGAGTCACTTACAAGAGTTTGGATTTATCCTAAAATAAATGTGAAGCCTTGTTATGCAATGCAGCGACATGATTAAGATGCATGTTTTTGGTAGCTCATTATAGAAGCAATTTAGAGAATGGACAAGTTGAGCAACAGAGAGATCTCTCTGCCCATTTTTAGCTGTGATCATTATGTTGAAGTTCAAGATTTCAGCATATTTAAATATATGGGTTACCAAATTATACACCCAACTAAAATCCTATCCAGCCACATTCTCCCTTTATATCAGCCTGCTTTAGAGTGATCAACTGCCCCCACTTGCTCAGAACTGAGGGATTTCCCAGGATGTGGGACTTCAGTGCTAAAAACAGAAAAGTTTCAGGCAAACTGGGACAAACTGGTCATCCTGTAACGACCAAGAATCATCCCCGTAATAATCCATCAGGTCACAGTGAGTTCTCAAGTTCTTTTTCAAAATTCTGAGATTAAAAAAAGGGATTAAAGAGAACAGAATTAAAACAATTGTTTGCAGTTGAAAAATATATAATCCCAAGCGCACTGTTGCTTGAATGCAAATTTAAAACAGAAAAATTTTGGCAGTGCCTTTTAATTTGTAGGAACAGAGGCTCTCAAGCATGATGTTGCAATCAGTAGAGGGGCGTGTTGCAAGGAAATTGTTTTTTACTACTCATAATTAAAGGCCTGAGTTTGTAAATGATTTACTCTTAAAAATACAGAAAATCAAGGTTAGCTCACTTTCATTCTGTTACGCTTTCTTCAGCAGGAGAGAAGGAGGTGGAGTGACGGTGCACCTCCCCAGAATAACCAATAGCCAACTTGGCTCAGTGGCCCACCTTGGACAGAGGATTATATGTCCTCCATCATTTCTCTATGGAGGAAAAAAGATTGAGAGCACCACTTAAGTGGTAACTTAATAAGTCAGTTCTACAGTTTCAGACTTTGAAAAGGAAAGAACAAAGAAGCATAGAGATAACGTTTAAACATTTTTACTTTAAATGTCCAGTTGTTACCAGGACAGTTTTTACCCAAATATTGGTACTACTGTTGATTAGATGGTACAAGGATAAAACATTTTATATTGTAATACTTTGGTACTTATTTTGCTACATCAAACCTGTCATTTCTTAAATATTGTTGCTTAAAATGAGGTTATGTATCAAAATATGTCAATTAAAAAGGTATAATAAATAAGAGTATGGGTGGTAGGCAGCAAAAATTTGTGAAAGTGGTATGAAGATGACTTGAATGTGGGAAATGTTATACTTGTCTCAGTAAAGGCAGAGAAAAATGCTACATCTCTCTTTTATAAAGATGAAGAGCAACAAAAATTTCACATTTCAAAACTAAACTCTTCAATTTGTCAAACACTAGGGACTTCAGTTCATAATCTCCACCACCTGAAAATATTATCTGAGTTAATTTCCAAAATAACAGTCCAGTTTTTTAAAAATCTCAAATAAAAGAAAGCAAAATAACTAAATAATAGAATTTTATATTACAANTTCAAAACTAAACTCTTCAATTTGTCAAACACTAGGGACTTCAGTTCATAATCTCCACCACCTGAAAATATTATCTGAGTTAATTTCCAAAATAACAGTCCAGTTTTTTAAAAATCTCAAATAAAAGAAAGCAAAATAACTAAATAATAGAATTTTATATTACAATTTCATCATCAATCCAATTAGAAGGAATCTAATTTTCCAGCAACTGTGTCATGATCAAAATATAATAGTAGCTCATATAACTTGGTTATCTATGTGGATTTCATCACACTAAACAGGCCAGAAAATAAAACCTTTTAAGTCAAACAAAAACAGAAAATCATTAAAAAATAAAAGTGCTTTGACTATTATATATACATTTCATCTCTCCAATGGATTTTAGGATACAAAAATTTGCTTGGGTCATGAAATCTGTTGCATTTGTTAACAACTATGATTTCAAATCATTCTTGATACTTCTCCAAGTATCCTATAAGTTTTTCCAAAGCTCTATAAAGCAAAAAATAAGCTTTAAAATGCTTGCTGACAGATAATATTTTCTCTTCTTGGCAATCTAATTATTTATCATGAGACCACATTTTTAGTTACACTCTCCGCTTTATGATTTTATGGTTGAATAAGTACAGTTTTTCTGGATTTAAGCAAAATATATCAGACTGGACTTTTATGCTCCAAAACATATTTTCTTAAGTTAACAGGGTTTTTCTTCCTGGAGAAAGTACTGTTTCTTAAATTAAAATAAAACAAAATAAAAACATAAGGCATTGAAATTCAACCTATTAAAGTTGGTTCTCTAAATGGTCCTGTGTATTATCGTTAATGTTCCTATGGGGTAAGAAAGCTCCTGATGTCAGATAATAACAGAGAAAGATCTGAAAGTATCCTTGATGATCCAGTTTATATATATACATACACATATATATGTATATAATGAAGGTTACATATATATATATCTTCATCATAAATAAAGTCTCTAAGAAATATTCTTATCTACTAACTACAATAGTCTTTCTTCTAGAAAAGAATAGTATGACATAATAGCAAAAGATGCCAAGTGTTGGAAGTTTTTATTTGAATTCCATCTCTTCCCCTTACTAGCTGTTGACCTTGAGCTGTTGATTTATCTTCTCTTTTCTTCATCTGAAGAATAAAGACTATAATAAAGGCTATTGTGAGGATTAAAGAGTTAATGCATTTAAAGTACTTAGAAAAGTGTCTACCACACAGTTGATTCAGTAATTAACTTTTATCATAAGCACTAGCTCATCATGCATCATCTTTGTTCAAGCTGCCAAGAACTTAGCTGGAATCACTCAAAGACCCATTTCCTTAGAAATAGACTGGGGAAATAACCAACAGGTTTTTAATTTAAGGTAGTCAATGTGCACCCAACATACGATAATGAGACAAGACGATCCTGGAGTCTTTCTCAGCTTCTAAATTAAATTAATACAGGCTGCTATTAAAGAAGAGTAGGCTTTCCTTTAATTTCCTACGCTGACCATTCTTGATTTCACATCACCATTGTTGTGCTCTTCAGCAGGATAGAAGGAGTAGTTATCTTTTGAAAGTGGGAGGAGATACGCAAACGGTCTCCAAAACCAGATTAAGGATTACAGAAACCAAAACCATTTCTCAGAAAAAAGCAGATCCACTTTAGCCAAAATGTGAAAACCAGAAAGACTAAAATGATTGAAATACCAGAGAATGTATTAATACAATCCTTGATATTAATAAACTGAAGGACCATATATAGGGGGAAAAAAAACACTTGGTAAGTCATTATTCTTTGGTAAATGTGGATAAAAATAGTTAATTTCAGAGTTAACTGTGCAAGAGCAAGTAAGCTGCATCACTCCACATTCCTATCCTCAATTTAGAGAAGCCATATGGAGGTTTGTTATTTAAATAAAAATGGTATTTAAAAATAACATTTCAGATATTAGTAGACTTCTATTAAAGTATCTTCAGTACAAAGTACATATTTAACATTTAGTGCTATGAAGTGGACTGTTTTCACAAGTATCTATTTCCTCTATTTTTAGAGATTTAAAATCTCTATTCAAATATGACCATATTAAACAAAAATATTACCATATTCCTCAGAACCTTGCAATTATAATAACAAGGATCTCCTAGAGTTTTCAACATAGACAGGGTCCAAGATGGGTCTGCCCTGCGCCACATTCTAAAGATGGCAGAACATACATTATAGCAAGCTCTCACAGCTTTTGGTCCATTTATTGGAATATAGAGTACAGGAAGAAAATAATTTTTTCACACCGGTGCCCTTTGAAATGAGAACTGTTGTATCATAAAGCTTTTCTTAGTATGTGAAAAGTTTAAGAAAATAAAATGTTCTCATACCTTCTACATTAAAACAGCAATTGAAATAAAAAGATTTCTGTCTTATTGGGGCATTTCAGAGTTTCCAGCCTTTCATTCATTTTTCATTTAAATTTAATCTTCATGCCAAGAGATTTCAGACTCCACTGGAAGAGAAAGAATGAGCCCGTCTCTGGTTCTGGGTAATCTGGATAATCTTGGACAAGGTTTAAAGTATTCAATTAGATCTGGACTGGAATATAGTATTATGCAACCAATATTTTGTTTAAAACTCACATTTTTAAAATTAATTATATAAATTCTTTTCTTATATTTTGAAAAAAAAAAAAAAAACAGATAATATAGTGTAAGTGCCCTATAGACACAAACTGAAGTTCCCATCACGACATAGTGCTGCCTGCATTTTCCTCAGAAAATGAAGACATTAAAGCTGCGCAATGATACTTGTAAATTACCCAAAGAAAATTAATAAGACCTATGTTTCAAGTAGCTAAAATTTCAAAATAAAGACTCACTTTCACCTGAACTAGCAGAGCTAATTAGAGCCTAAAATAGGCTTGGCTTAAATTATCTAGATAATCTACTTGTGTGTTTACTTAGTCTG
Organism: Oreotragus oreotragus; assembly: GCA_006410675.1. Lineage (NCBI taxonomy): Eukaryota > Metazoa > Chordata > Mammalia > Artiodactyla > Bovidae > Oreotragus > Oreotragus oreotragus. The sequence goes on from SJYX01012381.1 coordinate 595,779, forward strand.
AAATTAGACGCTTAAAAATTAATCAAGTTTCAATGACTTTGAAAACCAACTTGCAGAAGTGTTAGACTTTAAAATGCCCTCTTTGGATGACCTATGTGTAAATAGACTTAATAAACATGGTCTTATTTACTTTAGATTTGCACTTCAAAACTTAATATTAATAAGTTCAAAAGCAGCTTCCTAGCCTATCATGAATTTACATTCTTGACAAATTACACACATACACACACACACACACACACACACACACACTGTACGCCCTCATTCTTCTGCTTACCTTAGTCTAAGGGAAGTGCTAATAACAATCTTCACTGTGTAGGACTATGAATCTCAATTTTGTCTATACTTTACAATCACCTGGTAAATTAATGCACTGGCTATACTGAACACCAATTAAATCAATATCTCTACATTTGGGACTCTCTACATTGGGCACCATGTCGGTAAAACTCCCCAAGTGAATCCAATATACAACAAAGGTTGAGACCCTTTTAGGATTTGGACAGTTTCTCTACAGAATGCCTGAAACACACCAACAGTACCTGATTTTTTTTTTTTCTCCTCATTCTCATTCCCAGTTTTTTCCCTTTTGGTTGCTTTAACCTCTTTTTTGCTTATCTGAATTCCATCAGTCTAGGTGTAGAAAAAAGTCAGGAAAGAAAAAAGTTTCACGTTATTTCTATTTTTTGTCATTTGCTTAGTCAATCAATACATATTTTATACATATCTTCCACGTAAGTCTAGGCTTTACAAAAATTTATTAAAGCATAAGCCTTTCCCTGAGGGTCCTCACAGCATAAAAGGGAAGATGGTCGGGAGCAAAATGCATTCTAGCATTGGGTGATGAGTGCTGAAACTGAGGCACAGAGGGAGCATAAAGAAGTATTTCCCTTGCAGGCATCAGGCACCATGTTACAGAAAGACTGCATCTGAGTAGGTTAGGAAGATGGAGCAGGTGGCCTAAGTAAACAGAGGGGGAAGTGGAATGGCATTCCAGCCAGAGAGAAAATCTGCAGAAGCCCAGGAGCATGAACAAGTCCAGTGAGTCAGGAGCCTTAACTAGTTTGGTGTGGCTTGAGGGCAGTGGTGTGTGCATGGTGTGTGTGTGTGTGTGTGTGTGTGTGTGTGTCTGTCTGTCTGTCTGTCTGTCTGTCTGTTTGTGTGTGTTGGTGAATCGGGGTGGCAATTGTGGCATATGAGGTTGGAGAGGGCAGGAGAAATAGTGCTCCCTGCATTGAGGATGAATTGAGCCTGGAATTAGCCCATGAGGTTACTATGAGTTTTACAAATTCCATTGACCTTTAAGAAATGGGATTATTGTTAAATATCAATCATCTTGATGAATATTTTGGAATACTTTCATTATTAACCATGTGTTTGTGTGTATGTCTCTGTAATTACAGCATTAGTGTGGAAAACAAAGACAGAGCATACTGGACAATGAGAAATCAGGTAATTCTCCTGATTTTAAATTTTGAATTGAATTAGAAGATAGAAAGTGAGAAAGGAAATCAAGTGCTTTTAGACTCTGGATAACGGATGGCTGGACTGTGAATTCTGTCCTCAGTCTCACAGCACACACAGAGACACAAAAGCACATTCATAACATCTTCTCAACATAAACAATGTGTGTGTATGGATAGCTAAGTCCTCTGTATTTCAGTTTATCATTTCTTCTTGTGTAAACCCTAATCCACACCAATGCCTGGTCCTCCAACACTTTTCCTGAATCCCTAGCCCTTTGCATATCCCAAATACAGTATCTCCCTGGACATTACCAGCTTACATTTAATCTGTATCTTCTTTGTGTCTTATAAAGGAAAAATCATGTGTTTGATTCTTCATTTAGAACACGGTCTGTATCTACTTTTTAAAAATAGACATTTATTAAGTTCCTAGTACCATTCACATGCATCATCTCATTTAATCCTAACAACAGCCTGTACCGCAACTAAGAAGTTATTTTCCAAATACTCAGATGAGGAAATTGAAGCTCAAAATATTAAATGACTTTCCCTAGATTATACAAGTAACAAGTTTATGAAGCATCTGAATCAAATTTGGAAACAGGCTCTCTTATCCCATCCAATATGTAACCATTAGTCTTACTGAAAGTGTCTAGCATATTTTGTAAAGAATAGGCATACAACATACATGTATTTAATAAACCATTTTAAGTTGCTTTTGTCATATTTATATGAATGTATGTCTAAATGTCCATAAGCATATCAATACCCATACTCTATGTAAATTTAAACAGGTGCACAGACAACTTCCAATTTACAAACTTAATATGTCCCAAATGTTGGATCATGAGTTGTGTGAGATGCAAAACACTGTTTTGACAGAAACATTGCCATTCAAAGAAGATAAAGCAACACAAGACTCACAACATGCCTTCTGAACACACAAAGTACCAGAACGCAAGTAGCCACCATATACACAATGTCTCATCTGAAAATATATTCCATTTTATTTCCTCCTGAGCCAGTCAATGGGACTTCTCATCATCTGATCTCCTCAGCTTGGGAGGATGTGAGGAGAGAACCTTTCCACATGTGTAGACCCTCCAGTATTATAGACCATAAACATGCTGACAAAGACCATAAGTATACGCCACAAAATGCATATGACACACAGATACCTGTGATGGAAGCTCCAATAGCATCAAGACTCTTGTTTTGCTCCCTGATGGATCCCAAATGCTTAGAAGAGTACCGAGCATATAATAGGCAGTTAATAAATAAAAACTGAATACTTTTATGGACCTTGTTGGCATCTTCCTCCTTTTTCACACCACCAGGTGAAAGCCAACACAGCACCTAAAACGTTAGTTGTGGTAATTTCCAAATGAAGTCTTAAAACAATTAAAGGTCATCCCATCCGAATACAATAAGAGCCCAACTGTGTTCACATCAACTCATCTGTTCAGTTCAGTTCAGTCACTGAGTCGTGTCTGACTCTTTGCAACCCCATAGATCAACTCATGAACTTACGTAATCCTGGAATCCACAGTTTCAGGGTGAATAGATAAGAGGATAAAATCTAAAAGAGATCCATTAATACAGTTATGAATGGAAAACTGAACACAGAAAACAAATTTTTAAATGAGATTATTTTATCTAGATGAGAGCTGACCACATGTATTGAATCTATAAATTGCCTTTGCAGAGGTGACTGACCATCTGAGATCTGTGTCCAGTGGAGAGAGGACACAAAGTTCTAGAGAAATTGCCATATGAGAATAGAAAAGATTGATTGAAGTTGGATGGAAAGATATGTTTTGGTGTAGAAAGTGCGGTCTTATAGAAATTTAAGTTACCAAGATAAATTTTAAGAACAGCAGAAATGCTCCTTTCTGAAGTGTTCAGGCAATACACAAGCTAGAGGCAGGGGCTGGAGGAGGGGATCTCTTAGGGCATTCATTAACCCATGAAACTAGGAATAAAGCCAAGTTTTAATGAACTTTCCTATAGCTTTGTCCTTATTTCCCTGGATTCAATATGTTCAATAAGTGAAAACTGTATACTTGTGGTATCTTATCAATATAGAGATCTAAAATTATTTCTCCAGGAACAAATAACATTTCACTAAGTTCCTGGGGCAACAGGAAGTGAATACACATAAAAACAATTACTAGATTGAAAAGCCATTCCCCTAACCTCTTGTAAACCCTAAGTACTACTTATAATGAGTATGTTCCTACAGTTCTTTAAAATGATGTGTTATTTACCTTTTGGGGGAAAAGTGAACTGGACATAAAAACAGACGTCAATTAAAGAATTCCTACTTGTTCTTAGTTTGATATCTCATTGTTTGTTACTCTATCATTCTAAAAAAATTAGCATAAAATACAGCAGTATCATCAAGATAGACTCCTAGCACACTTCTGTACACAGAACTGTCTGTAGTAGGGTTCACGACTTTGAGAAAATTACAGTGGGAAAAAAACCTCCTCTCCCATTCTTTCAGATTAAAATAAATTCAAGAAAACTGGCATAATAAGAAGAGCACTGGACTTCAAAAGTCTTGGGTTCAAGCTGGGGCTTCATAATACACAAGCTTTGGGTAACCTCTCTAACCTTTCACAACCTCTCTAACCTTTCACAACTTCTCTAACTTTT
>SJYX01012382.1:0-22493 GCA_006410675.1 Oreotragus oreotragus
TAGCAGTATGATAAGACTGTCAAAGGATTAGCACCACTTCAAAATCAGTATTTATTAAATAAAAGTAATAAATATAAATACATAGCACTTGTGATAAAATAATAAACAGAGCAGTAATTGCCTTGCTGTTCTGTAACACCATGATTCTATAGCAAAGTATCATTTTAAGCTGGATGTTCAGCATAAATTATACATTAAAAATTCATCTGAACTTGAAAACTTTTGCAATTGGATCCAATCGTTTCCTTGGAATGTGTGAAGTGTTACAAATGCCGCCTAATTCTTTTTGAAGCTCAAGGCAAAGGCAAAAAGTCTCATAACATACTGGAATGATTTGAATGATTGTACCATAAAATGGCTTGGATTTGCTCATCTGGCTTCAAGTTCAGAGGAATGACCAACCAACTGACAAGTTCTCAGCCGTGTAGACTCTGAAGGGCCTGAGCAGATGTTGAAGGCTTACTCCAGGCCAATGCACGAGGTTTTTTGTGGTTTCTCTTAAGTGTTTGCTAATATCTACCACATTGCAAACTCAATGTCCCTTTTCAACTGGCCTGACTGCTCTTAATATAATACAGATGATTTCATCTTTTGCAGAGCCTTTTCGCTACAGTGAACCAAAAGTCTGCAGGGCTCAGAATTCTGTAATAACATACATGTTTCTTTAAGAACAGGAAAATCCCTTCCCCTTAAATGTTTTCCTGCTCCTTCTTGGGTTCTCTAGTACAATATCACATGTAATTCCTGTTTAAATAATGCCCTACTTTTCCTCCGCGTTTTCATTTAGGCTTCTGCTATTTCATGATTTTTCTAGATAGGCTGTACTCTGGTACACACAAAATACCTTTCTTGTTAGGAGACAACGCCATCACTCAGATGGGTTAGGAATGCTTCATTTTAAAGTAAACAGAATTGAAAGGCTCTCTTTTTTCTGTGTTAGATGCAGAGTAAACAGTCCTTTCACACAGACAATGAAGAAATTGTATGCTTTTATACCCTAGAAAGAAAGAAAAGTCATGAATGGACTGCCCTAGTTCTGATTTTGAACTGATTTTCATTGTCTTTCACCTTTGCTCTTGTTGAGCAGAGTCACTTGATTGATTTGTGTGTTTGCACCAACTTCATTTAAAGGCTTAGCTGAAGTAAACATTGCCTTAATTTTAGCAGATGAGAGCATCTTAGAGGGTGCTGATGATACTTTGTACATGTTTCCTTTCTGATTATCAGAATAATTAAAAGGGGCATTGAAACCTATAAATGTTCCCTCTGTTCTTTTCAACTCACACTTTTATAAGCCTTGATAAGTCTGAGCTATGCAGAAGAGTGTTTCCAAGATTATCTCCTTCCACCTTAATGAGATTAAGAATGCACATGTAATAAGTTATCAAATTTGTCTTTCATTTAGTTTAGTTGCTAAGTTGTGTCCAACTCTTTGTGACCCCATGGACTGTAGGCCACCAGGCTCCTCTGTCCATGGAATTTCCCAGGCAAGAATATTGAAGTGGGTTTCTATTTCCTTCTCCAGTGGATCTTCCTGACCCAGGGAATCAAATCTGCCTCTCCTGCATTGGCAGGTGGATTCTTTACCACTGAACCACCAGGGAAGCTCTTTGGAGTGCTTACAGAAGCCCTAATGGCTTCTGAATGAGTAAAACTATATGAATTCCCATTTACCAAGGTTGAGCTAACAATTGCCTTTATCCCAGATGACCCTTCATCCTACAGTAAGGTGCTAATGTTTTATCGTAAGACCATGCCAACTAGCTCAAAGAATTATGAATAACTTTATGAAAAATACCTTCTGTTATGCTCTTGGGCCCTGGTAAAAGATGTAATGCCTGACCACAGAGCAGCCAGCAGCTATGCAACTAGAAGTGTTCGTGTGTATGCTCAGTCACTCAGTGGATTCCGACTTGCTGTGAGCCCATGGACAGTAGCCCGTTGGGCTCCTATGTCTGTGGAAGCAGGTTGCCATTTCCTTCTCCAGTGTTTACCCTGAGTATAATTCAGGCAGACTCATCACATCATAATGTTGAGCTGGCCAGCAGTAATCCATTGTGAGAAGAAAGTGGTACAGCTGGGGTTAGACAAGCATAGGGTTAGAAGTCATAAATGGGATTCACTAGCAGGTAGCCCAGACCTAGGCCCTCATGGTACCCATCGCTCTTGTAAAAGCCTTCTCCCTAGCTCATACCTATGAATATAAGGGGGGCGTCCTCCTGAGGAAGAGGGAATAGACCAAGCACAGGTCACCAATGGTTCAGCTCAGTATGTAGACACAACTGAAACTGCACAAAGATATACTATATCCCATTGAAGACTGGCACTGAAGGCACATAAGGGAAAATCACCCCAGTGGCCAAAACTTTGGGCAGTATACCTAGCCACCTACTTTGTATGGAAAGAAAAGTAGCCCAAGATAATAATAATACAGACATATGGGCAGTAGAAAATAAGCTTGGCCGGTTAATCAGAAGCCTGGAAGAAGAAAGAGTAGGAGATTGGGGACGAAAAATTCTGAGGAAGAGGCATTTGGACAACTGATGGGGAGTGGTCATGAAATGCGATGGACTTTCTACTGCTTATCAGTGCTGACCTGAGAACATCCAGCATAGAAGAGAAGTAAACAGCCAAGTACGCTGAATGACTCAGCCAGTTGATGTCAACCGTTCTAATACTGGCACACTGGCACGCGAACAGAGGGCTTTTAGGTAGTAGTGATGAAGGCTGGGCATCAGTCAAACTGTGTGAATCCCCATTTACCAAGGCTGCTCTAGTGACTGGCTTTACCACATTTCAGTCTGCTAACAAGAGAGACCTACGCTGAGCCCTGAATATGGCGTCATTTCTTGAGGATATCAGCCAGTCCCTTGATGGCAAATTGACTTTAACAGGGTCCCTTCCACCCTGGGAAAGGCTACCATTCATATTCACTGATATCCACACCCTTCGGGATATGAGCTTCCCCTTTCTGTCAGTAGGACTCAGCCAGCTCCACAACTGAAGAACTTGCCAACTCTCTGACCCACTGACATGTGAGTCCATGTAGGGTGATGGTAGAATAACTGACCTCCCTCATAGCAGAGTAGATCTGACTTTATCCTGTCCTCTTGGGATGCCTTGGCCCTACTATGAACCTCATTTCCCAGGAACTGTCAGTCACTTTAGCAGTGGTACAGCCTGCTGAACAAACATCTGAGGCTCAGCGAGGGCACCTTGGGAAATACCATATATACCTTAAGCTAAGAACCATAGCCGGTGCTGTGTCCTCCAGAGAGAGAACACAGCAGTCGCAGGACTGAGCAGTGAAGATCAAAGTAGCCGAGTTAATCATCACTCCCAGTGATCTGCTTAGAGAATCTGTGTTTCTTATTCTGGCAGCTCGGAGCCCTGATCACCAGAGGGAGAAAGTTTTACCAGGGAAAGAAAGAATCCCAGGAAACTCAAGCTTTGACAGTTGTTCAGTCACTTTAGTCTTTCTTGTGCCATGAGAATAGCATGCAAGGAAAGTGAAAGTGAAAGTCGCTCAGTTGTGTCCGACTCTGTGGGACCCCATGGACTGTATAGTCCATGGGATTCTCCAGGCCAGAATACTGGAGTGGGTAGCTGTTCCCTTCTCCAAGGGATCTTCCCAGCCCAGAGATCGAACCCAGGTCTCTCACATTGTAGGCGGATTCTTTACCAGCTGAGCCACCAGGGAAGCCTGCATGCAAGGAAAGGGGTCATCAAGCTGACCAATGATTCTGATTATCTAGAGGAGGTAAGGCTGCTTTTATATAGGCAATAAATAATATGCTTGGCACTCAGGTGATACGCTTAGGTATCTCTTGGTATTCCCTTTGCCCAATTTTGATTATAAATGGATAACTTCAGGGCTTCCTAACTGGCTCAGTGGTCAAGAATCCTCCTGCCAATGCAGGAGACTCAGGAGACATGGTTTTGATTCCTGTGTCAGGAAGTTCCTCTGGAGGAGAAAATGGCAACCCACTCCAGTGTTCTTGCCAGGATAGTCCCATGGACAGAGGAGTCTGGTAGGCTATAGTTCATGGGATTGCAAAGAGTCAGACATGACTGAATTACTGAGCATGCACACATGGCCAAGTTCAATGGCTAAAGCTTGAGAAGAGCATGGTAACCATTCGGAAATGAGGGTCTGGGTCCCTCTACCTAGGGCTAACAGCAGTGTAGGTTGAGGGTGAAGGGGATCTTGAATAGCTGGTGAAAGAGAAGTACAATGAATATCAAGCTTCAGTACCAGCTTTATTGTTGGTGCCTGTAGTTCATCTCATTAACCAGCTCCTGGTAAGCTTCCTCCAAGAACAATGGGACTGCTCCCAGAAACGATTGTGATGTCTGTGGGATTGAAAGGTACAAGGTGTGGATTGGAATGGACATAGTGGTTTTCACCCAGGTCGCATTCCAGAACTGAAGAACTAAACTCTGCAGCTCCTAAGAGCATTCATGATTGATATCCCTAAGCTGAGTCCCTCTCCAGGTCTTATCCTTAGCTAAAGAAAGCCACCTTGCTCAGGGTTACCCTTCTTTATTAGATAGCTTGGGTCAAGTTAATACAGGGGTATAAAGGACCTGCCTCCTTCCATAACTGGAGAAAACACTGAAGGGCTGTGCCAGCTCCAGAGCTCTCCATAGGATCTGCTGAAGTTTTTCCTGCAAGTTCATCACAGTTCAACTCCTTTCTTTGCTCAATCCTGATTCCTTCACTTCTTTACAGCTGTTAATGCCAAGGATACGCCAAAGTATACTTGCAAGCTAATCTTCCTCTAGATGTCTGCTTCCTGGAAACCCAACCTCAAATATCTTATAATTTAATTTAATATATCAGTTAATAAGGGCTTCCTAGTGTCTCATCGATAAAGAATCCTCCTGCAAGGCAGGAACCTCAAGTTTGATCCCTGGGTCAGGAAGATCCACTGCAGGAGAACATGGCAACACACTCCAGTATTCTTGCCTGGAAAACCCCTTGGACAGAGGAGTCTGGCGGTCTACAATTCATAGGGTTGCAAAGAGATGGACATGACTGAAGCGACTTAGTATGCACACATCGGATAATAAATCTTGTTATTTCTATTAAGGCTTTATGCTTATGTAATTTAAGGTTCTGTATGTGCATGTGTGTTTTGTGCTTATACACACGCACGTGTGGTTTTTTAAGTCTAAGGGTATTTCTCCCCCCTTGGTAGAATGTGTCTTTAACTTTCAGTGTCACTTGGAAAACAAGATTAATGAGGTAGGCATTAAATTTCCATGAAAACTTTCTTGAAAAGTTTGTTAGAAAGAGATACCTGGAGAGCCATGATCAGCATTGAATCTGGGGGTGACTTTGAAGCCAGGAGTCTGTGAAATGTGTCTCTCTCACAATGATAGAAAACACACAAGTCTGACCCACTAGCTTCAGAATTTCCTGAACAAACACTTGGATTACTGGAAAACCACCCTTCAAAGTTGACTGCCGTTCTCCACAACGATCACATTTTACAGCAATGTTGAATAAGAAGGGTTCCTTTATCCTTTTGAGGCGCTTTGTGATTTCCATTTTAAGGTCTTACAGCAACCCAAGGACTTCGATAAGGCAGGTATTATTATTCTCCTTTCCTATGGGCTGCAGAGAACTAAATATGTTTCCCAAGGGTACACGATTTGTAAGTGGCACCCAGGCATTTCCGAATTCTGAAACAATCTGGCCTTCTTTTGGTATTATTAAACACTGTCTCATTAAACAAGTAAGGAAAATCAATGTAAGACAACTGTGGGACAATTTGAATGTTTACATTGAACACATAAGGTGTTTCTCCATGTCAAGACAAAAAGAAAAATCTAACATCACATGATATACAAAGTATATAACCTTTTATACATACAACATACAAATAGTTAGATATTGGCAAAAGTCTTATGAACAGTAATTCTGGTCAAATAGCTCTCCTATACTCTGCCCTCCCGTTACTGCTTCATTAAATGCCAAGCTCTGATCCAAGCCCACTGCTCTGTCTTGAAATTCCGTGGCTTTCTCCTCTGAATTAAACTTGGGTTTTCATTTTTGACCTCTAGTTATTCTTTTTATGTAAGTTTATTTTCTTAGAAGAGGATTTATTTATTATTAGGTTTGTGTTTTCTTTCATCCTATGAAATGTCCATTTTTTCCCTCTACCTTGTAAAAAACAAAAGTCTTTCACCTTCTTTGCCCTCTCACCTCCCCCAACTATTTCTATACCAGCACACACACACACACTTTTCTATTTTGGGTAGATTTATTCCTTTGAATGGCTTTGACTATGATGAACTTTACTTAAGACATTAATAATTCTTGACAAGGGCTTCTTTTGTGTTTTAGCTTTGAAAGGAAAACTTACTATGCATAATTGCCCTGTTCTTAACTGTGTTATAGATTGAAAGCAGCAGAAGCTGATAACAAACAGCTTTGCCCCCAAATACACAAACTTCATGTCTGGCCTGTTCTCCCTGCAGAATCTCTTTTACCCATACATGAAGAAATTTTGAGTAAAATTTGGCTTAGGGACTGGAAAGAGAAAAAGGAACAAAGAATTTAGATTTGGATTTAAAGTTTCAGGAATCAAACCCAGTGTTCTTTATACTTTAAGAATAAGGTAGGTAATACTAAACAAATATTGTGTGTGCTTAGTAACTCAGTCGTGTCTGACTCTTTGCCACCCATTGGACTGTAGCCCACCAGGCTCCACTGTCCATGGGGTTTTTCAGGCAAGAACACTGGAATGGGTTGGCATTTCCTTCTGCAGGGGCTCTTCCCAACCCAGGAATCGAACCCAAGTCTCCTGTGTCTCCTACATTGCAGGTAGATTCTTTACCTACTAAGCCATTGGGAAAGCCATAGATAAACACATTTTAATAAAAAACAAAGTATAAAAAACAAAAAAAAAAGCAAAATTTCCTTTTTGCCTTTGTGGGTACTATCAAAGATTCAAAAATAGTGAGGTTAAAAATTATTTTAATAGGTAACAGGTAATATTTTTTCTGAAAGATTGTTATCTTTTTAAAAAATACAATATAATAGGATTGTTTTTAAAGATAAGGCCTTCTGAGAATGGCAGAAATGATCCAACAATGGAAATAAGTTTATAAATCCATTAATCAACCAATAGAAACAAACCTGTCCAAGAAAGCTACCAGACTTTTGAAACTGGAAGAGATAGAATAGAGAATGGAAGGAAAAATGAAACGGAGATGAGGGCTAAACAATGAAGTTGAAAACTTGACCTAAATGTCAGTCAGTGAATAATTTCAGAGTCAAGTCTGACTGGCAATTTTTTTTTCATTTTTCATTTTATTTTTATTTTATGCAAAGTGGTTTTTAATTGCTTTCCCTCCATATATATTTTATACAATTTTGAAGGCCACAGTTCATTTACAGTTATTACAATATATTGGCTATATTCCCTGTGTTGTATAGCATATCCTTATAACCTGTCTTATACTCAATTGTGTGTACCTCCCACTCACCCATCCCTATATTGTCCCTGCAACTGTGAATCCGTTTCTTTTTATTATTATCACTATTTTAATTAAATTTTTATTTAAGTTGAATTTATTTACAATGTTGTATTAGTTTCAGGTGTACATCAAAGTGACTCAGTTATACATACAAATATATAATTTTTTTCAGATCCTTTTCCCTTATGCTGCTGCTGCTGCTAAGTAATTTCAGTTATGTCCAACTCCATGTGACTGCATAGACAGCAGCCCACCAGGCTCCTCTGTCCCTGGGATTCTCCAGGCAAGAATACTGGAGTGGGCTGCCATTTCCTTCTCCCTTACAGCTTACTACAAAAGAGTATAGGTTTCTGTGCAAGATCTTTGTTGGTTATCCATTTTATGTAAAGAAGTGTGTATAAGTTAATCCTAAACTCCTAATTTATCACCTCCCTGTCCCTCTTGGTAACCATAAATTTGTTTTCAATATCTGTAGTTCTGTTTTGCATCCTAAGTTCATTTGTATCATCTTTTAGATTCCACTATAAGCGATATCCTATGATATTTATCTTTGCTTGGGTTACTTAGTATGGTCATCCATGTTGCAGCAAATGGCATTATTTCATTCTTTTTTATGGCTGAGTAATATTCCATTGTATAAATATGCTGCATTTTCTCTATCCATTAATCTGCCATTGGACAGTTAGGTTGCTCCCATGTCTTGGCTTTGGAGAAGGAAATGGCAACCCCCTCCAGTGTTCTTGCCTGGAGAATCCCAGGGATGGAGGAGCCTGGTGGGCTGCCATCTCTGGGGCTGCACAGAGTTGGACACGACTGAAGTGACTTAGCAGCAGCAGCATATCTTGGCTATTGTAAATAATGCTACAATGAACATTGGTATGCATGTATCTTTTCTATTATGGTTTTCTTTGGATATATGCCCAGGAATAGAAGTTCATGATCATAGAAAGCATTGTTTCTAGTTTTTTTAAGGAACTTCTATACTGTTCTCCATAGTGGTTGTACCGATTTACATTCCCACCACACCCTCTCCAGCATGTATATTTGTAGACTTCTTGGTGGTGGCCATCCTGGCTGGCGAGTTTGCTCCTTTTCTGTAGGGTGGCTGGCAGATTTTTAGGTATGACAGATTTATGTGCTTATGTGGCTGACTGGATTTTCCTGTGATAGTTGCAGTAATATTTCTTCCATTATTTGCTCTTTAACAAACTCACTGTGTCAGTCCTGTAACAACAATGATACTGTGCCAATTCCCATGTAACTCTTAACTGGCCTTGAAGTTCTGTTACCTGTCTTTAGGAAATGTTGGGGGGAAACAAGTCCGGACTGAAAGGAATGTATCAATTTATAAATACAGAATTAGCTGATTTTAATGGCAACCCACTCCAGTATTCTTGCTTGGGGAATCCCATGGACTGAGTGTTGAGACCTGACTCATGACAGGCCTCAAGGACTAAAGTGGGCCAGAGCTATCAAAGGATAGGGGGGAATGTTGAGACCTGACTCAGGACAGGCCTCAAGGACTAAAGTGGGCAAGAGCTACAATTACGGGAAAAACTGGGTCACTGCCCAGAAGGAACTGAAATCATCCTCCCCCCGACCTTGGGGCTCAGCCAGTCAGCATGTTCCCAGACTCCCAGATAACATGGAGAGTCCCCTAAGGAAGCCCGCGTGCACGAAAAATTAGCCAATTAATAAATGCCTAATAACCCCCACAACCAATCCACCCCTGCCAACTCCCTGTCTTTGTTCTAAACCTATAAACACTGCTGTAATTCAGGGCTCGGGGCTCTTGCCCCACTCCCCTGCATGGGATGTGGTGGGAGCCCTGGTTCGAACCAGAAATAAATTCCCTTTTTGCTTTTGCATTGCCGTGGATGTCTTGTTTTCTCAGTTTCAGAGATTTGGACTGCAGGCATAAAACTGAGGAGCCTGGTGGGTTGCAGTCCATGGGGTCACAAAGAGTCGGACACGACTGAGTGACTTTACTTATTTACTTTTACTTATCACTGAGAAAAACAAATGCTCCAAAAGCACATAAGTAACCAGCATAGTCACTATGTAATGACTTGTTCAATTAAAGAGTTGAAAAGCATTAGCTCTCTCTGTGTCAAATCATTGTTATACATTTTATATTCTCAAATTCACTCCTTCTCTGGAAGAGCAGTCTATCAGGAAATGGGCTAAATCTGTTTCATCTTTGAACTTCCTGTTGAGCATGATGCCTGGCACCTAGTATATGGCTGTTGTTTAGTGGCTAAGTCATGTCTGACTCTTTGAGACCCCATGAACTGTAGGCCACCAGGCTCCTCTATCCATGGCATTTCCCAGGCAAGAATCTTGGAGTGGCTTGCCATTTCCTCCTATGGCACACAGTACGTGTTCAGTAAATGTTTGTTCAGCTAACCCAAACTTAGGTGCCCAGCCACCAAAGGACTATTCTGAAGTGGTAGTGTGGAGTAGGAGAGGGCTCACTATCCCACAAATGAGATGAGGAGGAAGTGGGTGGGGTTGAATTTATGCATAAGGAGAAGCAATCAGATTCTCTACTCCTATCTCTCCCAGTGAATAAATGATTGTGTTATGTCCCCCAATCTTGACTATGGGTGAAGCTTCTCTGTTTGCTGTTAAAATGCAAGCACACACACACACACACACACGCACCACACAACTGGGGGTTCTTTTGAATCGTATTTTTAAGAAATCATAACAGTAAAGGGATGATAAAAATGCTGTATAAAATTTTAACAGCCATATATACCAAACATCTGAGACCCTAATCAAAACATGTCGAAATTTGAGAGGAAATGCCCACTATCCTGTCAGTAAAGACATAAAACCAATTTTCTGTTTTATTTTTTTTTAATTTTTAAGAAAAAATAGCCTCTTGGTGGTTTGATGGGTTTTTATGAACACAAACCAGCAAATGCCTCCTGACGAGGGCCACCTGCGTGCTCCTTCCCAAGGAGGGTTCCTTGGGGGCTCCCCACGTCCACTCTTCTGTTATTCATTACGCGGCCCATGTCCTCAGGAGCACCAGTGGAGATCTTCCCCAGCTGGTGCTTCCTGTTATAAGTGTCTGGGTCTTTTCCTTTACTAGCTCGGAAGAGTTTTATAAGCTTCTCCCAGGGTGGTCAAATGTGAGTGTTTTTCCTAGCAAAGCATTCAGTTCCTACTGAATGAGGCCCTCCTTCATCAGTTGCTTATTGCTAACACTGGAAGAAAAAACTCTCAAATATGTTGTGTATTAGTTCTTTTCTTGTTCACACGCCTTAGCTAGAACACTTTATAATTTCTGTGTCTTGCTCCCTCCAGCTTCTCCTTTTTATAGGTAGTTTTCCACTTTACTGACTTGGGAGTTTAACTTATTACCTGTATTAACATAGTATCAATAGCCAATTTTAAACATTTAAACTATGACTCAAGGCTCAATTTCAGTATGAGTCATAAGAAAACTCCTATGATTTTTAAATGAGAGCCAGAGCAAAACATAATTTTTAAGGTAAAGACTGGTATGTTTCCTTTTGTCCTCTGAAAACTATATAACAAATCATGCATCTTCCTTTATTATAATTTTGAGAACTTTAGAGCTATTTTCCTTTTCTAATATCTTATTCCAGGATTCTGGTACAGTAATTATTCAATTTATTCTTTAGCCATGATTCTTAACATTACATGTGTGAAAGAAATATTTGAGAATATAAACAAAGCTATATGCTCCCAGAATCATGGACACATGAACACAAGTTTGCATTTAATTCAAGAAATTCTGACATTCTTCCATGGAACCCTCAGTTCTATGTGTTCTATAATTTTTCTCTCTAATAATATTATTTTTCATTTTGTATAGGAAACTGCTTTAACGTTCTGAATTTTTACAAAAGCAGCATTATAGACTTCTTTGCATTTCGTGGTGACATAGCCAGAAATTTTGAATAAATAGGGTAGTGTGTTTATTTGAAAGTAAAATAAAATTGACATTTTGAAGAATGCATTTTAAAGTTAAAGCTAGATAAATTGCTATGGGCAAATGAATTGATATAACCACTTTGAAAATCATTTTGGCATTATGTTATAAAAGTTGAATTTTCACATGGTTCATGAACTGGGAATTCTTCTTTAGAGTACAAACCCAAGAGAAAGAAACTTCTCAGCTCCTCACACTCGTACCAAAGTATAATATAATATAAAAATTTATATTCGTGTTAATGTAACCTGGATTAGTATTAGTGAATACTGAACCATTTCTCCTAGGGGAAATACAGAGTTAGGTTTCTGTGAGCCTCTAATCACAATACTTGCATCAGCTGATCAATGCATACCTTGTTTTCTGTGTGGTTCTGTTTAAGGACACCCAATTTAATATATTTTGTTCCTTTGTTAACTTTGGAATCACGACCAGTATCACTCTAACTCATGCCTGAATGATGCTTAATATAAGCATTTATGATGCCTGATATAAGCATTTTCTCTAAAAGGGCTTCTCACACTGGAAACATTAGACAGCACTTTAGCACTAGGTTTGAGGGTCATTCCAAACAGCAAAGTCACCAACAGAAATCACAAAAATGCAAAAAAGAATTAAAAAGTGATACTAAATAGACCATGAAATGCACACTTGTTTACAGTACTCAAGTTGAGACAAGAAGACAGAATCACTGTTTTTCCTCAGCTGGGAGCAGGCATGTCGGATCACTTCTGCTCCACACACGCCCTCGAATGATCATGAGGGCTCAGCAAGTATTGATTTGGGCTTTCAAACAAATTTTAGGGAATAGGTGAATTTGTAAGTGTAGAATCTGTGGATAATGAGGATCAACTGTGTGTATATATGATTTACACATATATGTTAAAACCTAGCAAATAAAGTAAGAGGATAGTCAACATAACATTTTTATTTTTAACCTCATACATGCCCAAAATAAGATACTTACTCTGTGACCGACTTCCACAAGAACTCTAATCCCTCTAATAAGATTTTACGTATATTAAAAGAGATTTTGCCTAAATATCTAGGAGGTCATAGAGATGCACCACATTTGCCCCACACAACGTTTCACCGACCCTCCTTATCTCCTCTATGGCTCTCCTTGTCTCCTATACATCTTCCTCTCTATGCTGTCCCTCTTATTTCAGAGAAGTTAAATAACTCTTCTTTTTCTGGAATATTTGATGCTGTTCAGAGTTTCAAGATTTCAGATTATTTAGAGGCCATACAATTTCTTTGTCTCCAAATACAGTGATCTTTTCTTGAAAGAAATATTTTCTTTTCTGCTTCATGAAGTTTGTGTAATCTATTACAGTACTCAGAGCTGTTTTTCTTCATGAGGATAGCCCATTCATTCTGGGATTGTGCCACTTTACATTTCTGAGACTTGCCCGTCTCAAGAAATATGCTGATATCATGAGAGATTGTATTTACAAAAAGTCAGCAGGTGTTGAGTATCTATCGACAATGTTGAAAACTCTGTACTAGTTGTTGATGCGGTTGTAAATGTGAATGTAACACAGTCCTTGCCCATGAGCTTACAGTCTGTTGGGAGGGATACACAATTAACACATTATTGACTGGGGGATTTTTGCAGACACTAACACCTGTGGCATTAATATATCTCCAGTCACTAATGTGTTAAAATGAAGCGGTTTCACTACAAAGCAAATTAGGAGCAGTGTTAAAACAGAAGTGTGAGGCAGCAGCGATAGAGAACTGTTAAGTCTGGAAGGCTGCAGATTATGGAAACTCCATTGAACGAGTGATAGTTCAGATGGGACTTGAAGGGAGACCGGAACTGTGCTTCAACATGGCAACTGTTCTTCATATCCTACGCGATGCCTTGGCAGTGCTCTTTGGGTTCTTCTGAAGCACTGCTGGAGACGTGGGCTTGGTAAAAGTAGTTTATCTTGGAAGTGAACCCAGAAAGAAGTAGTAAGTCAGTAGGAAGAGTACAACAGGAAAGGAGAAAAAAGTAAAAGGAGAGAGTATTACTAAAATCGCTACTACCGGTAACAAGGGCTTAATTCTACTGAAACTTCTGAGAAGTATACAGAATTGATCTTAACTGACCTGCTCAAAGAATGGGAATCTGGAGAATTTATTCACTGTTTTTGGTCCCTTACTGGTTGAGAGGTGTCCCCAGGTTATTAACTCTTCTGTATTTCTGGATGTACTTGTAGGAGTGCCTTCTGGGCTCTTAAAAGAGCCGAGAAGGTACCCCAGCAGAAAGGAGGGAGAAGGAAGGAGGGTGCTTAAGGGATAGTGCCATCACAAGGTGAGTATGAGCTCCCATATATGTGTCCACCGGAGCTGCAACCAAAATCAGCAATGGCTGAAGGGTTGTGGCATGGGAACACCAAAGATACCTGGTAGAAATACAAAGATTTCTGAAGGGTTTAGGATTAAGAGCAAGGAGACCAGTTAGAGTATTAAAGTAGTAAGGGAAGCATCCCTCTGTATCTTTGCAACTTTTTCTCTCTTCCTGCAACACTTTCCCTTATTGTGTGCCTGCGCTCTATGCAAGTAATAGGCATAGCCTAGAATGGTGCCTGGCAGTCAGTAGGAGTCTGTCACTTTTAGCTGAATGAACAGCTAGCATATGTACTGCAAAAGGTCTTGCAAAATCTGCCAAAAGTCTTTGAATTTAAAGCCCACAAAACCCTTACTAAGTATTCATTAGTGCCTCCATTTTCTGGGCATACTCATGTCTCAGTTCAACAAAGCTCACAGAATGTCAAATACTGTTCTGAGTTATAGAAGATGGTAAGGAAATCCATCCCCAAGAAGGTTAACTCTGCAGCTGAAAAACTCACAAGTGGAGAGGAAATGTGAACCCAATGATGTTTTCCTATTAATACCTCCCTTCTTGTTCTTTGATTCATAATCCTTCCAATTACACCTTATAAATTCCAAGCCATCTTATCAAACTTTAATTCCTGTTCCATACTTTGAATTTTTAATTTGTTACAGAACTGTGATATTCTATTGGGTTGGCCAAAAAGTTCATCTGGGTTTTTCTGTAATATCATACAGGAAAACCTGACAAGCTTTTTGGCCAACTCAATCCATTTTTACCTGTTTTATTTATCTTTGTCTTTTCTCTTCAAATGAGTCCTTAGAGATTTAGAATTGTTGTATTATTGATTTTCCAAAACTTTAGACCTTTGGTGATGATCTGGATCTTTAATAATATCTGTCAGCACATTAATTTTCCTATTCAAGTGTCATAGAATGAAGAAAATGTCATCTGATGGGAATGCGGAGTTGACATCTGAACCATAACCTTTGAAGTGAAATTAGAACTTTACTGAAAATAAATCAGTAATAACAATGGAAAAGTACAGACTTGTTGAAAAATGACCTTTTATGACAGCTTTTTGGAGAGTGAGCATTTAATAAAAGATACACAACCAGCTTGGACACATCCAGACCAACCCCATCCACCTCTTGCCACTCCACTCAAGGTAGTAGTCTTCAAAATGCCTCTAGCAAATATGTCCAGACGGCACTGTTCAATTGAAATAAAATGTGATTCTAAAAATGTAATTCACAGGAGAGATTTCAATTTATCTAGTGGGAAGAACTATGTGAAATTAATTCTCATAGTATACTTTATTTAAACCAATATAAAATGCTGTTATTTCTGCTTGCAATAAGTGTGAAAATTTTCGAGATGTTTTACATTTTTATCACACTAAGTCTTCAAAAATCTGGTGAATACTTCTTATTTTCGGTGCATTTCAGTTTGGGCTATACATCTTAAGAACTCAGTAGCCACATATTGCTGGTAGCTATCATTTGGACAGAACTAATCAGTTTAGATTTCTAGGTTGATTTCTACAGCTGATATTTCCTGTGAGTGTGTGTGTATTTCTGACATATATTTTTACAGCAGCTTCCCCGTGGTCCTTCATTCTTTTTTATGTTAATCTTCCAAAACAGGAACATGAGCCTTGGCCACAGTATGTACATATATTCTAATGGCATCATGTATAAGTTTCTTGCCAGTTACAGAAACACTTACTTTCTCAGTAAGTCTTACTTAACTGATAATTGGCTGCTTATTCCTGTACAGAAATAAATGGGGTTTTCTGCATTCAAAAACAATGAAAAATAAACATCTATCTTTTTATGCAGAAAGATCTTGAAGAAAAGGGCACTGTGTAAGCCTTCTGGGAAATGATATTTTATAAAAATTTGTTTTATTCTTTAGGTAGTGATAAATGTTTGAAGACTTCTTATTTCTTTCTTAAATCATGGCCTAGACAGAACGTGTGAGGCAGTGTGAACTTTTCTTTCCTTTTTGTTGGAGTTGGAGTTGGAGTTGTGGTCATGTACTGGGTAACACCAGGGTCTTGGAAACAGATGGGCTAGAGATTAAATCCCGAATCTTCACTTTCCTGGCTGTGTGACTTTGGCTTTTTTCTTTTATCTCTATAAACCTCAATTTTCTCATTTGTATAGCTGAGATATTCTTCTTGTTTTTTGCTCTTGAAAGTATTTGAATTCCATGTTTTTTTCTGAGATTCTAGCCCTGCCCCTTAGCGAAGCAATTGTCAACATTTTTTTTTTTTACTAATTTTCTAAAAGTATAAACTTTCTTGTATTTACTTATCCTTCACTTACATTGTGTTCCTACACAGTATCAAACATATCTGTTTTTCACATCACTTATTAATGACTTTTTGTTGAAATCGTCCACTTGTTTCTATTGAGAATGGATTTTCATTTTAGCCACCAGGAGGGGCAAGCGATCTATACATCAGTTAAACTCCAACCGGCTCTTCTCTTGACAGTTTTATTTCCCCTTGATTGCCATTATCAGTCTCAAGACAGAAGCAAGATTGTGTAGCTCTAACTTTGAGTAAAATATTCTTTAAAATAATCTTTAAAATTAGCCAGTTTACTTCACTGATCACAGAATACCTATGTTTCTAATCCTTCATCAGGTGTTAGAAGAGGACTCTAGACGATGATTAAGACCCCAAATCACATTATTTCACTTGTCTGCTGAAAATACAGAGTGGTCCTTCACCACAAGTTTACCTTCTCTGGTCTCATTCTTTACCTTTTCAGCTTATCACCCTCCCCGCCCACCCCCTACTTCTGCACACATACAACTGAACACAAATTCTTCATCCCTCTGAGCTTATCTCTTATTCTTTCTCAACCGAGTTGTATAGTTTACCTATGTTTTCCATAAATTTTACCTTGATTGTGTGATTTTACTCTCATTTCTTTTGTTTTACATGACCTACGTAAATTATCATTTTATGCCCATTTGCCTTATATAACTTGACTCAATCTTTCATTCATGAAACCATACCTGAATTAAGTTCTATGACTGTGTTCCCAAGCTCTTGTCATCTATCTCCAAATACTCAAACTATTTTGATCCACTGTTGTACTCTTCTTAAGTCTTCTTATGTGCTTAATTTTATCTCCCCTAATGAGGGATACACTCTTAAATGGCACAAAAATTTTCTTATGTGTATGTGTGTGTGTTTGCATGTGATATGAACAATTCCTTGGACTGTTTTACTTATCAGAAGAACTTACTATTTGGGGAATAAATGAATGCATCATATTTATATTACCCATTATTTCAGGTGAATAAACACAGAGTCTTTCCTTCCTTCCTTCCCTCCAACTTCCTAACCTCCTTTTCTCTTTCCACATTGTGCTAATGTCTTGGGCTAACGAAAGAGCATGTGTGTGTGTGTGTGTGTGTGTGTGTTTTCACTTAAAGCTTGAGAAGAGAGGCAGTAACAAATGACTGGCTAACTAAGCATTATTAAGAAGACAGATTTTACCAAAATAGAAAGGTGTTCATGGTAAGCAGAGTCAAGGTTCCTCAAGGACACCCTAACTTATGAATATGCTACCTCACCTGACAAAAGAGACTTTGCATGATTAAATTAACAATTTTGAATTGGGGAGATGATTGGGTTATCTGTGTGAGTCCAGTATAATCACAGGGACCTTTATAAGAGGGAGCAGAAGAGTCTGAATAGGAAAAGGACATATGATGACAGAAGCAGAGATTGGAGTGATGTGGGGTCATGAGCCAAGGAAAGCAGACAGTTTCTGGAACCTGGAAAAAGCATGAAATGCTCCTTCCCTAGAGAAGAAATACATCTCAACTGGCATCTTGATTCTTACATAAAGACACATTTCAGACTTCTGTTCTCTAGAACTGTCAGGAAATATGCTATGTGTTGTCCTAGGTCACTAAGTTTATAATATAGAAACAACAGGAAACTAGTATAACATGTGATGTTTAAGTTTAGATTCCTGATTTGTGAAAAGTTTAGAAATTTTCCTTTCTCATTTTTACCCATTACTGCCACTCCCTAGAAAACAAAATTAGTGTAGAAAGTATAATTCACTCACATACATGTTAGGGCTTCCCTTGTAGCTCAGATGGTAAAGAATCCACCTGCAACGCAGGAGACCCGGGTTCAGTCCCTGCATCGGGAAGATCCCCTGGAGATGGAAATGACCACCCAATCCAGTATTCTTGCCTGGAGAATCCCTTGGACAGAGAACCCTGGTAGTCCATGGGGTTGCAAAGAGTTGGCCACAACTAAACAACTAAGACTTTGACTTCACACCTTTCATACATATTATAAAATTCATATATATTCTCTTCTACAAATGACATGAAATCATTTGTAGTGCCTCACAATTTCTTTTTTAACTTCAGAATCGATTGTGGACTTTTCTATTTCAGTAACATATTGAGTTGTCTCATTCCCTTTAAGAAGTGGGTGTTTCTCTGTCATATGGATACGACATAACATTACTGAATGGTTTTCCTGGTGATGATCATTTAGATTGCTTTCAGTTTTTCAAATGATTAACAGAATTCCTCAATGAACATTCTCTGTCATTAAGAATTTGCGCAATAATAATCAAAGGAAAACTGTTTAGCTGTTTAGAAGGACAAGATGACAATATTTATGAAACATTTAAATGGTTTTGGAATGTTCATACTTTACTAGTTTAGATTACTTTTATCCTCTTCTTACTGGAAAACACAAGAAATAGGAAAAAAAAAAAAAAAAAACACACCAAACTTGATAACCAGGGTGATCACATGCTGAGACAGGTGGCTGGACAAAACACAGAGGGTAAATTGGTTAAGATCTCAAATTATGATGTGGATGGGCTGTTTGATCAAACTACTGATAATTGGTGTGTTAAATACTTCATACATCTGTGTGTATATGTGTGTCTATAAAATCTTATTTAATTTAATAAAGTCTATATAATTTTTCATGTACATACAATAAGCCTACAAGGCCTTTAAAGAGGAGAATGCTGCCCAGGAGAATACATAGCTGGTAAGGTGAGGCAGTTGAGAGCTAAACCTCAGGTTTGAATGATGCCATAGCCCATCCTCTTTGGCCTTTCTTCAGTGGTTCCAAACAGGTTCAAATTTGGGCTTATCCATCCAATGAATATGTTTTTTAACTAATAGAACAAAGTACTGAAGAACCTGTATGTTGGGGTCAGATAGAAATTTGATATTGGAAGTGTGTGTATGTGTGTGTGTGCTCATATTTCTGAGTCTTTCATGGCAATTTTATAATTGCTTATATCTAGCTCTTGTTGACCTGCAATTCCCTGCGGTTCCCTTTTCTTTTGCTCATTCCTTCCTCCTTTCTCCCTTTCTTCTTTCTTCTTCTTCCCTCCTTCCCTCCTTCCCTATTTCTCTCTTTATTGTCAGCAGATCTCCATTGTCATTACCAACCACATTTTCTTGCTGGTAAGAATCAAATGTAGAAGCATATATAGCCCTTATTTTTTTCCTTCCATTTTGGCTTTGGCCATATAAGCCTGAGTTTTAATGATCTGTTGTATAATGATTTATTGTATTGTATGCTGAATTACTTTGTCAGATGTTACCTTGGAAAGATCTACAAAACTACAGTCTCTACAGAGTAAATATAATAAGCTAAACCTAGTAAAAACTAGGGTAAAGCCAATGCTTTTGAAGAAAGCTAAGTATATTTATTCTGATGTCCTCCTCCTATATTTCAGTTTTTAAAAGGATCCCAGAAAATAGAATGCTATAACTTGCACCATAGGGTAGAATGGGTCCATTCAAAAATATATATTATTGTGAGCTCTTGGTTGCTGAAAACTTAGTGATTATCAGCCTGATAATCACATGTATCTTTGTGAAACACCATGGTGCTCAGCTGATCAGGCAAACGTATATCTTTACAGTCCCATTCTTACAAACAATTCTTGTACAACTCACTCTCTATCATATTCCTTTGTGTTGTAATTGTAAAAGCTAGGATTCTGGCTTCAGATATCAGGACTTAATCCTGCTTCACTCATTGGATGCTCATTGACCATTTATTCATCCTCTCTTAAGCTTCAATTTCCACTTAAGTAACTCAGAAATGTTAGCCCTACTTGTATTAGCCTAAATTCCCAGCAGTCATAAGAAGGATAGGGGAAATGTCTCTGGGAGTTTGGCAAAGCTGCTCTTAGCCATCTCTTATGCCAAACAGGTCATTGAGTCATGTCTGAAATATGACCGGATAAGGACTGTAGAGTTGCTTTGCCATTGTCAGCCAAACTCTACTCATGGCCATATGTACACTAATTTCCTTCTTCTTCTCCCTCTTACCCTGATTTCATACAAGAAGGTATATAAAGATTGTACAGAGAACCAACCTTTAATTAGCTCCTCATCTATAACATTGATGTTTCCATTGCCAGCTGTTATTAAATCCCCCTCATCCGTGAGACTGGTCTTCCATAAAGAGCCAGCCTGAATATTTTTAGGGATCACCATTTGGGATAAGCTATGCTGTAATTGCACTTGGCCTGCCACCCACATTCTTTCACATCCCAGATCTTACGTCTTCTCTACCTCTTGGGAATAGCATCTTTCCCTTAGGATGCAAACACTTGAAAGAAAAATTGAACTCATGATGCATGAACAAAACCTCAAAAATTTTATATTTGAGTTGTGGATGCACATATGAATATGTCAATAATTATAAGCCTCATTTATTATGAATCATTTTATAGATGTGGGCAGAGGGAAATTTTGAAGGTAAAGAAGAAGCATACGGAAAACAGATGCTGAATAAAGGATTTCAGGTCCCGATAAAAGCTTGTGAATTATTAACTACAGTGACCTGTTCATGAACCTAGAATGGAGGTAATGAGAGGAACAATATTTATTGTGCATTTAGTATACACCAGACACTAGGTCGCACAGCTGAAATGTGTCTGATCTTTGCAGTGATTCTGGAAGGAAAGCATACTTATTATTACATATATCCCCACTTCATGAACAGGTAGATTAAGACTCATCAAAGTGATCACAGTCACAAAGATGATGTTGCTGGGATCCAAATGCTAAAGCACTTTATGACCCAGGCAATGAATTCTAAAGGACAAAGAAAAAGTATGAAAGCTGGGAAACTGAAAGCGTGAGAGAGGATGGAAACCTATAACGGCATCCTGTTTAATTTTTCTTCAGAACGGGGACCCAGTGTGAGGTGAAATGTTTCTGTGACAGGGATAAAGTGCAATTATGAGAATAAAGGCAAAGTGGGATTAAGGAGGATGATTTAATAGAGGAACTGGGATTTAGCAACATCAAGAAACTGGCCACATTTTATAAATAACAGGATAGAGCGTTTACCAAAAACACATAGTTAAGCAAGGGAAAGGACGCCATAGCACTGTGAGCTAGGACGTGCCTTAGTGGGAGAGGCGCACACGTGAAGCCAGCTGCAGACAGGAGGATGACAGTGATCAGAGCCGATTCCAAGGTGTATTCGAAAAAGTCTTCAGCCTTCCCAGCAGGCGAGACCAGCGCCGCCGGCTCTTGATTCGTCCGAGATGAGTGGTGTCTTTCGTTGATTATCCAAGTGTCTGTGGTGCTTCACTTTCTTTGTTGTTACCTACTTTCTTTACCCTTCCTCTAAGAAAGGGTCTGACAAAAGAAGAAAAGTCCACATTTCAAGGTAATAGCTTTTTAGAAAGCATGCATAGTTGTTAATGAACTCGGGACCCGCTGGCCATCTATGTATTATCACTGAGGGATGGGGATGTGGGGTAGAAGTTTGAAGTGTTCACACTTAATACAACACAGGCTTGCAAAATGAAGAAGAAAAAGGAGAAAGAAGAATAACCTTATAGTTTTATCTATTCAAAATAAAACTCCTCAATCTCTCTTTAAAACCTTCCTTAGAAAGCGTAAGTTTAACCTACCAATTCAAGGTAACACTCTCTTTCACTTTGTAGTACTTTCATTTTACATCAGTGTTCTTTCCATTTAAAGTTCAAATTTCCTTTCAGAGCTGATTTTCCCTCTTCAACAAGTTGTCTTGCTGCCATGGGTAAATTATTTATGCCTCAGTGTCCTCATCTACAAAATGGAGAAAAAATTACTTACCTTATAGAATCTCACCAAAGAGTTTCCGTTCAGTATACACAAGCATCTTTAGGACTCAGAAAACTGGCTTATTTAGTATGTGCTTTCCACACAAGTTAGATTGGAAGGGTATAGTGTATAACCAACTCAATGCATGCTATTTTTCTTTCTCCTTTTCTTTTCCTGGAATTAAGTCTTTCACATCTCACCTTGTTTTTGAAGAAGACTGGGGCTGTCTCTTATACACATCTAAGCAATCAGATTCTCTACTCCTATCTCTCCCAGTGAATAAATGATTGTGTTATGTCCCCCAATCTTGACTATGGGTGAAGCTTCTCTGTTTGTTGTTAAAATGCAAGCACACACACACACACACACACGCACCACACAACTGGGGGTTCTTTTGAATCGTATTTTTAAGAAATCATAACAGTAAAGGGATGATAAAGATGCTGTATAAAATTTTAACAGCCATATATACCAAACATCTGAGACCCTAATCAAAACATGTCGAAATTTGAGAGGAAATGCCCACTATCCTGTCAGTAAAGACATAAAACCAATTTTCTGTTTTATTTTTTTTTAATTTTTAAGAAAAAA
>SJYX01012382.1:26192-61448 GCA_006410675.1 Oreotragus oreotragus
GGGGGGGGGGGGGGGATATGGGGTAAGGTAGAATCAGGTTGAAAGAGAAGCAAGAAATAGAAATACAGGATTCAATTCACCAAGCCAATAAAGTGAGAGGAGTTCTGTATTTCCAGTCGACTGATCAAAGCTGCTAAAAGTGTGGTTTTCCAAAGAATGTGGTTGATGTTTCCATTTGGGGGTAAACCAATAGAACAGCACAATCTTCTCCCACTGTTTGACCAGCAGAAGAAAACATACCATCAAGAAAGAATTCAATAAACTGCAAGCATGGCTCTGTTATTTATTTCTACTAACAGATTACGGTGTTATCAAAACTACAAACTCAGGGTGACATTGGTGAGAATTTCCACTGAGGCTTTGAACACAATGAGTTAAATTTTAATATGGACTTGCATAAGAAAAACTGGAAGAATTCATTAAAAAGGGGCTGCAAATATAAAAATAAAACTATTGTGTATGTGCCTACTAAACACATTTATGTCAGTTGGCTATATTTGCCCAAAGGGAATTTTAAAAATACTTTGGTATATTCTATTTTTATTTGGAGAAAATATGTCATGTTTTTTGCATTTTAGATGAGAAAGCTAAATCTTTATCTTTTCTTTCAGATATGAAAAGACAAAATCATTTGGAGACCCAGCATGGACAGTTGAAAGTAATAATAATAGGTAATATTTCTCACATGTTTCCTATGTGTAAGGCACAATGCCAACCACATATTTTCACAAGTATGTTATAGAATTGGTCCAAAAGCCTGTGAAGTTAGTACTAACATTTTCTTTATTCCCAGATGTGAAATGGACAAAGAGAAGTAGAATACTTTTACCAAAGTCACACAGTAAGTACATGAGGTTGAGGTGGAATCCCACACCACATTCTAAATCCAGAGTCAGATACCTAATTCTTGAGTCTAAAAGCTGTGTTACCTCGTTCTCTGGAGTCTTGCTATTCAAAGTGTGGCCCATGTATCAGTCACATCACTATCAATTGAGAGCTTGATAAAATGCAGAGCCTCAGACCCCAACTTGGACCCAGTGTCCTGGAGTCTGCATTTACCAAAATCTCACAGTCACAGCAAACTTTGGGAAGCACTGCTATAGAGCACTTCAGAACGCTAATAATTTTGTAGTAGATCGTGAAATGTCTCTACTGAGAGATAACAATCTTTGTTGGAAAAACACTAAAGTTCTTTTAAAAGTCTAATTCTCTGCTTCAGACCTATCTCGTCAGAGTGATCATGCTACAGTGTTCTTAAACCCTTTTAGGAATCATTATCTTCCTCTGAGTTTTTAAAATGTTGCATGGAGGTGGTCTTGTCTGCACTTCTACATGGGTTTCAAGGAAAGCACCATCCTGGGTTTCAAGGAAAGAACCATTATGGTACACTCTGGTACTCCCAGAGTCCCCAGGAATGAACAGACCCAAAGCAACAGGAGCAGAAGTCATGTGGCCAACTTCACTTTGATCCTTTCCTTTTAAACAACTATAGCAAATATTTGCAGAGTGCTTTACAGTTTACAATAACAATTTTACACACGCACAGAAAAATACATATTTGATTAGCTTGAGGTTGAAATACTTCAAATTGGAATATTTACCAAGGATTACAGTCTCCTAGGTATCTGCAAAGTTCTACGTTTGCTTATGAATCACTTCACTGCCCTTACATAAACTATTGACCAAGAGCTATTGAAGGGAATTTACGTGGCTGTGAACTTCAAGGCACTATTTCAGAAGGCAAGAAAGAAAGCAGGCTAAAATCAAAGAAAAGAAAGTTGTATCTTTCAGCCGGGGAACTCAAAGTTTATTGTCTATTTCCAGCTTTCAGAGTTTAGAATCTTAGATCAAAACGTAGACAAACTATACGGCATGCACCAAAATGAGTTTACGCATTAAGTAAGTAACCTATAAATACTGGTGCACTCAAGGAAGTAAGTAAATGCTTTAGGCTATCTTCAGAGGGGAATTCAGGGATGTGTCCTGAAGGAAGAGGTTCCTGAGGAACTGTTTTGCCCATTAGTGAAGCAACCTCTCACAGACAGTATTTAAATACTTTCTTACAAGGTGTAATTGGAAATACTTCTTATTGAAAGTAAAGTCTGTGTTCAACCAGTGAGTCAACTCTTCGTATGAGGTGGCCAAAGTATTGGAGTTCCAGCTTCAGCATCAGTCCTTCCAATGAACACCCAGGACTGATCTCCTTTAGAATGAACTGGTTGGATCTTGCAGTCCAAGGGACTCTCAAGAGTCTTCTCCAACACCACAGTTCAAAAGCATCAATTCTTTGGCGCTCAGCTTTTTTCACAGTCCAACTCTCACTTCCTTATATGACCACTGGAAAAACCATAGCCTTGGCTGGACAGACCTTTGTTGGCAAAGTAATGTCTCTGCTTTTGAATATGCTATCTAGGTTGGTCATAACTTTTCTTCCAAGGAGTAAGCCTCTTCTAATTTCATGGCTGCAGTCCCAGGAGATAAATTTACCCTTGAACCTTAGTTCCACCTCTTAATACACTTCATGGCCTCAGTAGGCTGTTTCATGTTTTAAGCTTCCATTTTGTCATCTGTACTAATGGGAATCCTAAGAGCCCACTCCTCCTAGGGTTATTGTAAGGATCAGTGGCATTTAATGCATCCCAGCTGGCATATAGTAAGACCTCATTAAATTCATTCACTCAGTATTTTTGAGCACCTATACTATGGCAGATCCCAGCACTTGGAATAAAAAGACAAAATACTCACAGAGACCTTCGGCATGATTGATGTAATCACACAAGCAAATATAAAATTGTTCTGAGAGCTTACAGGATTTGACCTATTGACCAAGATGTGTTAGGATTAAGCTCAATGATCTAAATAATCTCAAATACTACACATATTTGCAGAATATACTGAAGATGGAGAAGCAATACAGGTAAAAGGCAAAAGGAGTTACCATGAACACAGCATTAACACATGAGCTCTGGCAATTTCTTTTGGAGGAACTCGCCTTGTTTGTGAGTTAGGCATCTGAGCTATTATCACATAATAAAGAAAGTGTAGGGGTTTTTTTGCCAGAACATTTGTGCAATTTAAAGATGGGGTGTGTCTACTTATGACTGCATTTCAGATGTGTGGGAAGGGAGAAATGAGTGATCTCTAACTGTTCCCTGACCCTAGCAAAAAAAAAATAACCTTTTTATTACGTCTGCTTGTTCTGAGGATGTAATGTGGTGGCTGTCCTCGTCTTTATATATATATTATATATAAATATATATAATATATATATATTCCCCCCCCCCTCAAAGAAATGAGGACAGGAAGACTGCCCTTTTGAACCTCCTCTCTGTCAAAAGGACTTCTAGGGATTTTCAGCGTGTGGAGGAAGATCAGAAAGTCTCCGGAACTTTTGCCAAGCGGCTGAAGTCACAGACTCTTCCCACACTCCCCCTGGGTCTCATCAATTCCTATCAAGGATTCCGGGGTGGCGGCAGCAGGCTTCCCACTTCAGCAAAGAAAGCAAATGAAGCATGAGAACGGAAAACTAACTCTGGGAAGCACAGGGCACCTATCAACTGTCAGTTATTCTGTCTTTGACCATCGAAGAGCCTCGCGTTTGTGGGGCCAGCAGCTCTTGGCTTGATCGCTGTTGTGGAAACGGAGGTTTATTTCTGTGTACGCCTTGCAGAAGTTGCTTGGTGGGGACTCAGAAGTTAAGGGGAATACGTGGGGGCAAATTTTCAAAACACGACCTTCTTGAATTCTGTCTTGAAAGCCTCGTCCCATTCATTCAGCCTGCTGGGTCCCTGCGTGGCTAATAAAACCCGACCTCCTGGCTCAATACACTGAAGGCTTCTTGGAGGGTGTACAAAGCGTTTTGAAGAGTTAAATGTAAATGAATCAGAAACACGTGGATTCAATTTCCCTAGAAATTCACATGTGCTTGGAAATGAAGGGGGGCAGTGTCTGGCCAAATGTGCTTTGATTTATCTGACCCAAAAATATAGCCCTCCCCACTCCTGTCCTCCCCTCAAAATCATTCAAAATTTTGGTTAATGTCAAACCATGGTGGGGTTCTTGAGACCCTTGAAACCTGGAGTGGGTTTGAATTCCTGGAATGCCCCCACTGAATTAAAAAGGGCATTCAGGGAGGCTTATTCCACTCCTCAACCCCAACTAAAAGATCTCACATGGTTTTCTTCTATGTAAGGGGGTTAAATTAACGCGAAGATGTGATGATGTTAGTTCAGTCACAAAACTAACCACCTAATGTAATCCATGGAAGCCTTTGCTACTGCAATGAAGATTCTTATTCACAGGATGTGGCCCTGCAAATTATTTCTGCCAGGAAAAGTCAGGTTTGACTTGTCTAGGAAACCACCTAGATAAAAAGTACAATTGTTCAGCTGTCATCACCACCATCATGATCATCATACACCAATCATTTGTGGAGAGTTTTAGGAGTTTCAGAACACCTTTTAAAATAATTATCACATTGAATAGCCATGACTGACCCTTGCATGGAGTCTTAAAGATGGGCTTGTTTGAAACCTATTTAGGGATGCCAAGCAGACAGATCCCTTAGCAGAGGAGCTGGGACCTGGATGATAGAAGAAGCCTTTTGAGTCTCATAAGTTAGACTAATGGTGCTTTACGTCCAACTATTCTGGTCCCCTTCTTTCTTAGGAATTTCTGATGGGATAGAGAAGGGAAATTTCAACTTTTAATCTTAGTGTCTCACCACAGACAAGGATGGGCTGTTGTTTGTCAGAAGCTCATGTTGACTGCAGTAATTATTCATGTCATTAAGAAGAAGCTGGGTTAATCATCTGTGCTTTTGGTCTTTTGTCACCATTAATTAATTTTCATCCTGTCCTTTTCCTCCTCCTTTGGCCAACTGGAGACCACAGTCTATTTAGGTATACCATCACTCATTCTGTCCTGGCTCATTTTATCTCTGCCTACCTGCCTAATATTGTTTCCTTGGTGTCTTCTTGGATTTCTTCCATTGGTTGTGATTTCATGCTGTGAGAATGTCGCCAGAGGGGCCTGTTTAATGACTGAGGGAGAGTGGGAAGACATTATGGGTTACTGCTGGTTAACTCTCCAAGGGGATCATGGACCAGCTTAGTTAGCTTAGTTTTCTTGCTATGCATCTGCCATCACTCATTCCCTTCTTTGCCTGCCTTCCCCCCACCCACCCCTTCCACCTAGACTCGCTGCTCTCAGCACATTGGATGACTGGCTTTTCCTAGAATCCTTAAAATTCTGGCTTAAGTGTTACCTTCTCAGAAGTTTTTCCAGATCTATGAAATGAAGGCCCCATACTCCCCTAACTTTTGCCTGTAATATATAATCCTGTTATTTCCTTTATAATGAATCACACTCTGCAATGATCTTGTTCACTTGTTTATTTACTGTCTTTCCTTCTAGGACTAAATCTTTTATGATTAAGGATAGATTCTGACTTGTGCATCACTATTGTCTCAATGCCCAGAAAAAGCCTGGCATATAGAAGCTAATCAGTAAAAATTACTGATAGATGGATTATTCTAGTGAGCAGTCCAAATCTTAAGGGTAGTATCCTATTGAAATGCATCACCATAGTGAATTTTATAAAGACAGAACATTTTAGCAGTCATTTTTGCTTGTATCAAGTGAGTAGCCATCCAATCCTAAGAAGGTGGCACTTATAGGTGACTACTCTCTAGCTGCTTATACTTTGCAGTGCTGAGATAAAACATGAGACATGACAAATTCCATTTATGGTGTCATCATTGAATGTTCTAGCCAGTGAATAAGTTAGATAGCTCACAAGTCTGGTGAGTGTGACAAGAGTGGAAAAGTATTAAAACAACACCAGCTGCACCGATGGTAAATTCTATGTGAATAAATGATCACAAGTCATATCAAACAGTCTTTTATTGAGTGCTATAAAAGTGTGTACAGTAAATAATTAGCTTGTTGTTTAGCTAGTGACTTTATTTTAGATGAGTACATAAAAAGGATAAAATATTTCAAAAATAAATGTAAAATAAGATTTTTTTTCCTCTTTGGGTACATAAAGAGAGAAAAGGAAACAAAATCAAGAAAAATAAGAAAACAGTTGAGTAAAAGGTTATTTCACTACTCAAACATATGCCGTAAATTCTTTGATATTTTGCTAAAGTTGATTGTAAGTTTGTTCTGATTTTCTTAGCGGCCAGTGTAATGAGTAAAATATGATTTAGTATGTGATTTATAGGCAGGGCCAGCTACATAATTTGTTGGCCTCAGTGCAAAATGAAAATGTGGGGCCCCTTATTCAGAAAGCAGGAAAAATGCCATTAAATGTAATAAAACATGAAACTTTTTCCTTTCTTCCACGCTCTCATCTAGACCTGCTGTGGTGGTTTTTCATTTGTTATTTTATGCTCGGCCTCCGGGGGGTTGGGATGCTGACTGGTACAGCAGATCTCAGCAGGCACAGGCAGCCTTGCCCCTGATATGGTTGACCTGGCCCGCCTACTGCCGGGCCCTACTTCCTGCAGCCGACAGACCTACACACTGTGCCCTTTCTCAGGGCAAGAAGCCAGAATGCCCGTCCTACTTCCTACTTCCTGGCTGCCCCAACCTGTTAAAACTCGGCACACGCCCCCTGCACCCCACCACCAGGAATCAATCCTAAAGGAAATCAACCCTGAATATCCTTTGGAAGGAATGATACTGAAGCTGAAGCTCCAATACTTTGGCCACCTGATGCAAAGAGCCAAATCATTAGAAAAGACCCTAATGCTGGCAAAGATTGAAAGTAGGAGGAGAAGGGGTCAATAGAAGATGAGATGGTCAGATGGCATCACCGATTCAATGGACATTTGAGCAAAGTCCGGGAGATGGTGGAGGACAGAGGAACCTGGCATGCTGCAGTCCATGGGTCTCAAAGAATCAGAAACGAGTTGGTGAATGAATAACAACGACAAGAAGAATTCAGAGTCCTTTGCCTAGATGTGGTCAGTTCGTGGAGTGGGGGT
The DNA here is from genome assembly GCA_006410675.1 of Oreotragus oreotragus. Taxonomy (NCBI): domain Eukaryota; kingdom Metazoa; phylum Chordata; class Mammalia; order Artiodactyla; family Bovidae; genus Oreotragus; species Oreotragus oreotragus. Next base: position 33,185 of record SJYX01012382.1, read on the forward strand.
GAGCTAGAGGGTTGCCCTGTGGCACTCGTGGAGACCCTGCTGCCGTGCCCCAGCCTGAGGCACCACCGGGTCTGCACCCACAGACTCTGACCCTCCCCATGGCCCACGCCCATGTACAAATTCTCCCCTGGTGCAGAGTGGTCTCGTCTTGGAGAGAGACGCCGCCTGGACTCATTTCAGATTTCTGACATGCAGAGCTGAGAATGCATACACACGTTTTAAGTTGCTAAATGTGTGGTCATTCGTTATGATATTGTGTGCATTCTTAAGGCTGCTGTGAGAAGTGGTTACCACCTTGGTGGCTCAAAACAACAGAAATTCACATTATATTTAGGATTGTATGTAGGATCCACTGAGATAATTCAGGATAAACCCTTCTTCTCAAGATCCCTCACTTAATCGCATTGTTTGCCATACAAGGCAAAGTTCATAGGTTCAGCAGCAGTCGAAAACAAAGGCACCTCTCATTTTATAGAGTTGAAAAAAAAAAAAAAAGACCAAAAATGTTGCTTGACAGGTACACTGTCACATGACTTGTTCAGGAAGGAGAAAATCATAGGATGAGTTGGAATACTGGCTCAGTCACCTGTTCTGTGCAGATATTTAGCTATTTTCTTATCTCTAAAATAGAGAGAATATGTGATACTATAAATACCTTAGAGTATACCTAGCATATAATAGATGCTTAATAGGGCTTCCCTGGTGGCTCAGATGGTAAAGAATCTGCCTGCAATACAGGAAACCCAGGTTCAATCCCTGGGTTGGGAAGATCCCTTGGAAAAAGGAATGGCTACACACTCCACTATTCTTGTCTGATGCTTAATAAATGGCTGCTATAATTGTCATCCTCTGATATGAAGAGGGATGACAGATTTCTTTTTTGTAATTTCCTGTTTCTTTGATCATTTCTAGAACTTGTGACTCTAATTACAATTAACTGTTTACTTGGTAAACATCTAAGCAGTGTTTGTGGGTCACATTGATTTCACACAAATCAGAATTGTCCTGGTGGTCAGTCTCAACCTATCATACTCAGTAGAAGTTCAATTGTAAAAGCATTGAAGGACAAGTCAGATTAAAACAAAACAAAACAGCAACTGGGGATTTACAGTAAGACCCCAAACATCTTTGGCTTGTTTGTCTCCTTAAAAGTCCCTGCTGCATGACCATTATTTTTTTTTCTTTCTCTCTCTTTTCTATAAACTTTAGCTTGCCCAATCCATTTCCTTCTCTTTCACTGATGTTTTCTTCTCTAGAAGCTTCATGGTTTGTGTGTGATGCAAGTCAATTTAATCTCTCTTGGATTTTCCAAATACATTTCTCCATCATTGACCAAGATCAGTATCTCAGTGGGCTGAGCAAAGCAAGTGAATAATTTTTTAGAAGGCAAATGAGTCAAAATTACTACTTTTGTTTTCCTGTATTATTTTTGCATTTTTCATGCTAGGTCGCTTCAGTCGTGTTGGACTCTTTGTGAACCTACGGACTGTAGCCTGCTGGCACCTCTGTCCATGAGATTCTCCAAGCAAGAATTGTGGAGTGGTTTGCCATGCCCTCCTCCAGGGGATCTTCCCGACTCAGGGATCGAACCCGCACCTCTTATGTCTCTTGTATTGGCATGCAGTTTTTTGTTTTGTTTTGTTTTACCATGTGGGAAGTCCTGTTTCTGTCATAGTTTCATGTATTAAAAGAAAAAAAATAGAAGATGAGAAACAGAAACTTGGGATACCAATATTGGAATAGGGATTATTAAACTGCAAACAGAATCTGAATAGTCTTATTGGGAAGATGTTTTTTTCCCTAGAGAAAGTGATGGTCTTACTAAGCACACAATTTTGTTGGTTTTTCCTGAAATCCTATAATGTACAGGATGCCTGATACAGATCTTGAATACTAGAATAAGCATATATAAAATATCCTTCATGTTAAAAGAAATTACATACAGAAGAAGTTCAAAACCAATATTTTTCAGGTAATTGTAGAATCTTGTGTGGGGTTTTATATGCTCTCGAAGAGGTAGGAGTGAGGTAGACAGAATAATGACCTCCCAAAGATGTCTGCATCTTAATCCTGGACCCAGTAAATGCATGTCAGAGGGGAAATAAGGTTGCCTGCTGAAGTAAGATTGCTTACTTCATAGGAAGACCACCCTGATAATGCAGTGTGCCCAAGATAATCAGAGGGATTCTGAAAGGTAGAAGGGGGAAGAAGAGAGGCAGAAGTTGTGAATATAGAAAAATGGTTGGAAAAATTTGCAGTGTTCTTGACTTTGAAGATGGAGGAAGGGTCTCTGACAAGAAGAGTGTGAGTGGCCTCTAGAAGCTGGAAAAGGCAAGAAAGTGGATTTACTGCTTCCAGAAAGAAAGGCATCCCTACCAGCACCTTGATTTTCACCTAGAGGAGACGTGTGTTTTACTTATGATCTACAGAACGCTATGGTAACAAGCTTGTGCTGTTTTGCCAACAAGTATGTGGTAATTTTTTATGGCAGTCGTGGAAACATACCACTGAGGACTTAGTCTAAATTGTGTTATTTAACTCAAGTGTCCTCCTGCGCCACTTTATTTATGGATAGCCTATCTTTATATAATTCTTCTCTCTCATACTAAACCCTACCCCTAATTACCCATGTTTTCTATGCATGACATATTGGAGCAATGTCAGAATAATAAATTCTGGTTTTTTAAGGTAATAATTAATTAACTTACAGTTGCAATGAAAATAGAATCAGTTGAAATGATCCCGGAGATATAATCTTTCCTCTTTTTAACAGAAAATGGGGATGATGAATCTGACATCTACCTAAGGTATTCTACAGCAGGAGATCTTGACCAGCAATGAATGCCCCTACCGTAGCATCCTAAAACAGAATCCCTTATCATGAATGCATCGAAGATGAGACAGAAAGCTTTAATTGGTAAGCTAGCGAGACTTGTGAAATTGAAAGTTGCTCAGTCATGTCTGAGTCTTTGCGACCCTATGGACTGTAGCTTGTCATGGTTTCATGGTTCCTCTGTCCATGGAATTCTCCAGGCTAGAATACCGGAATGGGTAGTCACTTCTCCAGGGGATCTTCCCAACCCAGGGATCGAACCCATGTCTCCTGCATTGCAGGTAGATTCTTTACCATCTGAGGCACCAGGGAAGCCCAGTGATCCTTAGGGAATCTCTTTTCCTCCTCCCAACCACCAAAGAAAGAGCTGACTAACTGTTAAACCACGTAAGGTTTTCCTTCCGTGTCATTTTCCTTTAGCAACACTAGGTCACTGGGCATAGTCACTTAAAATTCTTTACTATTAGATTTGAACTTTACTTTTTTGAAGTAGGAACATTCGAGACAGATGAAAACATCTTTTATTTATTGCCAACCTTTTTAACCTATCGATATTATTTAGTAGAATAATTATCAACCATACTGTTCCAGAGCAGGACAACCAACAATAAATCCATAATGGTTTCTGTTGAAGAGAGAGACTCCTTGGAGATAGTGGGCTGAGAAGTTATTATTTATCAATGCAACACAGTAGAATTTGAAACAATAGCATCATTTGAAAGAAATAAAAGAATAGGGATACTTTTAGCTGAGAATCATTCTCACTAGAGGAGCTTTCCATAGATAAACTAGAGGTTTGAAGGCAAGAAATTCTTCAGCTCCTGCTCATTTCCCAAATACTCTCAGCCTTAAAAATTGATTCTCTTTTTCTGCCTCATGTTCCTCTCTTCCCTTCTTACATTGCTTTGGGAAACTTTATTTAGTGTAAACATCCTGAGATACTGTGATTTATAAGTGTCAACTAAAAAAAAATATATGCGCAACCTGAGAGTTATTTTATTTGGTGGGAATGTTTAGGACTGCATCTCAGTAGCTCTGAGAAAACTGCTCCAAAGAGGCGGGAGGGGAAGTTAGGCTATATACAAGTTTGCAACAAAGGGAGCAGGCTGTCTGAACATCAAAAGATCAGGTATAAATTTAACGAATTTAGCATTCCATATATGGGAAGATGAAAGCCTTTGGGCTCATTGAATTCATTCCTTTCATATGCACCTCAGCTATCTGGGGCCAATCCTGTTTACTTGGTTCACCTTAAGGAGTGGCAGATGGCTGCTTCTTGCATTCCCCCGGCTCCTCAGCAGTCACTGTAGGGAGTGGCAGCTTCCCCTGGATGGCAGTTTAGGGACCTCTCATTCAGGACTGAAGCTACTTAGCAGCAGCAGCAGCAGCATTCACATTTGGAGGCCAGAAATCGTTGATAGCTGTGACATTTCTTGTTTATTCATATGGCAGGAGAGATTTTCATTTCACATAAGAAAAGTATATATTTGGTCAGGGCTTCCCTGGCGGCACAGCAGCAAAGAATCTGCCTGCAATGCAAGAGATGAGGATTCGATCCCTGGGTCCAAATGGAGGAGGAAATGGCAACCGACTCCAATATTCTTGCCTGGGACATCCCATGGACAGAGGATCCTCACGGGCTACAGCCCATGGGGTCACAAAAGAGTGGGACACGGCTTAGCAACTAAACAACAATGCAACAATATATCTGGTCTTTCAGATGACCAAGGTATAGTTCTCATATATTTTCGGGCTTTGTTAAAGTACTCTTGCCTGGAAAATCCCATGGACGGAGGAGCCTGGTGGGCTGCAGTCCATGGGGTCGCTAAGTCATCACATGGCCAGAGTATTGGAACTTCAGCCTCAGCATCAGCCCCTCCAATGGATATTCAGGACTGATTTCCTTTAGGATTGGTTTGATATCCCTGCTGTCCAAGGGACTCTCAAGAGTCTTCTCCAGCACCACAGTTTGAAAGCAACCTATGATGCCTAATGCATATTTCCTGGTAGATAGTGCCAGAATTGAGTTGGATTCTTGGAGATCCTGCTAGTATGTGAGAACTGCTTGGTGGTATGGGGAAAAGCTTCCAAATATTTGGTGATCAAAGTGAAGTGTTTTTTTTGTGAGCAGATAAGAAACTCCTATGAAAGGGAGAGCTGAGTTTATCCCCACATAGAAGGTGGAAGACAGATTTTTTTCCATTGCACATCCTCTGCACACTGACTCCTTTCTTCCAACTGGCCCCTGATCCTTTGTTCATCCCCCAAAAGTTAATTTGTAAGGTCCATCGCAATCTGTCCCCTGCCTGCCTTCCTATTCATTCACTATCTGCCACTCTGCCCTTGTACACCCAGGATCTCTTCCCTACCTTCTTCTATGGCAGTTTGTTCAAATGTATTCTTCTCCCCTCTGGAAGACCCACATTTGTCTCAAGCTCTGCCCGTTGCTTTGATCCCGACACCTCTTCATGGAACATTCTTATTTGTCTTCCAAATCTTTATTTTTCTTCCTGATATTGTCTTTGTCTCCCTTCTTTGTCTCAGATCCTTTCTGTATGTTCTGTACCTTGACAGTTTCATGTATAAGCTCTCCTGTCATATTAAATTGCAATCATTTATTTACTGCCTGAAATTTTTACAGACTCTGAGTAACTTGACGGCTTGGTTACTGTCAAACCGTTATCACCAAAGCTTAAAATACTGCCTTTACATATAGTAGATGTTCAATAAATGTAGAATTAGTAGGCCAACAGGTGAAAGAAAAGCTGACATAATATTTTTACATTTCCCTAATTATAGACTTAATCCAGGTTGTTAGTAAATGTCAATCTGTGGACAAAAAATCAGGATCAAGCCTATTACAGCCAAGTACTTATCTCCCTCTATAGTTTCAAAGTTCTTTTAAAAGAGGCATTAGCAATTCTTTAATACATCAGCACTATAATCCCCTCTCCAAAAATGCCAGAGGTCACCTGGAAATTGAATGGCTGAGCAAGGATTAAAATGTAAGAATAGGGGGACTTTGGTTAAGTTAACTGGATCACTGCTTCCATGTTCTTGTTAAATATGCTTTCTGGACCATGACAAGAAAGCATCGTGGGGAGTCATAGGTTGAGGAGGTTAAGGAAGAAAGAAGGCTTATTGATCAATGGTAATCAATTCATCTTATACTGCAATTTTCTTTGCTTCTGATTACCTTGCTTATATTCTTCAACCCAATAACCTTCATTAGGGATAAACCAGAGTCCCATGTCCCCAGATTTGGTGATGTTTGTTTTTGTTACACAGATGCCTTACTCAGCTCTCTTAATACTGGCAATCCCCATGTAAATTAAAAAATCCCCAGAGTGTTTGAAAAGAGTCNCATCGTGGGGAGTCATAGGTTGAGGAGGTTAAGGAAGAAAGAAGGCTTATTGATCAATGGTAATCAATTCATCTTATACTGCAATTTTCTTTGCTTCTGATTACCTTGCTTATATTCTTCAACCCAATAACCTTCATTAGGGATAAACCAGAGTCCCATGTCCCCAGATTTGGTGATGTTTGTTTTTGTTACACAGATGCCTTACTCAGCTCTCTTAATACTGGCAATCCCCATGTAAATTAAAAAATCCCCAGAGTGTTTGAAAAGAGTAAGTGGAGAGAAATTTAAATTTTCTTGAAGAATAAAAGATGATATGAAATATCTTCTTCTTCTTTGGAATTAACCATTTTTCCCCTGCCAAAAGAGATGTTTACAACAGCCCACAAAATTTCCTTCCATTTTTAGACTGAAATCTCCCATAAAATTCGCTAAATTCTTTTCTCTCGTTTATTGGTTTCTAGGGTAGACTACAGGGAAGTGACGGCATTTTGTGTAGATAGCGTGCCAGGGTTATGTCTTAGTGAATCTCAGTAGATTTCAAAGAAGAGAACTAAACCATAGACTTGAGGACTTTATTTAACTTATTCAGCTGGTCATCTGAGCTAAAACGATGAGATGGAGAGAGAGAAAGAGTAGCTACCTGATGACTAAGTTTTTATTTACATTTAGTCTAGCCGTACTTCTTGTTGGGTTTCCTGAAGTCCTCTGCATCATCAAATAGAGCTTCTATTTTTTTTTAAACTTCCTTGAGTGAGGGATTATAAACAAATAGCAGAAACATTTAATACTGCAAACAACCTTCCTATGTTCTAAGGAGAGAATTAATATGTACTAGGCACTTACTGGGCTTCCTTGGTGGCTCAGACAGGAGAGAATCTGCCTGCAATGTAGGAGACCTGGGCTTGATCCCTGGGACAGGAAGATCCCCTGGAAAAGAGAATGGCAAGCCACTATAGTATTCTTGCCTGGAGAATTCCACAGACAGAGGAGCCTGGTGGGCTAGAGTCCATAGGGTCACAAAAAGTCAGACACAACTGAGAAACTAACATTTTCACTTTTCAGGTACTTACTATGTGCCTGATACATGCTTGGATCTTCACATTTTATAACATATAAGATGCATATTAAAATGTATACAATATATTCCAAAAAATTCACTGATAAAACAGAATTTTTGAAGTCCATTTAACAGATAAAGGAACTGAGACTAAAATATATTAAGCTACTTACCCTACTCAAGTTCTTCCATCTAGTGATTTTGGGAGAGAGAATTCAAGTCCTTTATCATCTCACAAAAATTTTGTCAAAATTGCCACCACTGTCAAAACGGGATTTCTTGAAGGGAATAAAAAGACACTGAAAACAGAATAGAAAGGAGTAGTGAAATTTAAAAAAAAAAAAGAGTATTGAGAAAAATTAAGCAGATTCTAGACATAAAACAGACCAAAACTGTGTAACTGGGGATGGGGAAGAACATGAAGACGAGGAAGAGGAAGGAGACAGATGCAGAAAAAAGAATGATCCCATGATGGGAACTTTTCTGAATTCAAAAGAGGGTGGGGGAGAACAGCAGGGGAGGAGGATTGCCAAAGCTGAACTTTTGGAAAGTACTTTGGGAAAAAGCAGAACAAAAATAATCTCTCACTTAAAATTAAATAGCAGAATGCAGTCAACGAAACCAGCAAGTTTTTTAATGTCTGCCTGTTCCTGGTTATGCTTTATAAAGCGAAATGGGATCCTTATATGAATGATTTAAAATATATCCAATCCCACAGTAATTATTCTAAACAACAACAACAGCAACAACAAAAATAGTGGTCATTACATCTAATACCCTTCCTGTCACGTTTCCTTATTGGGTGATCCACAGTTTCCAAGTCCAGATTCTTAGGATATTCGTTTCATGCCTTCAACGTCCATGTACTTGCCTAAAGATCGGTTTCTCCAAACTTAGTTTCATAGATACAGTTTGGTAAGGAGCTATGATTATTGTGCTTGGAAAAGACAAGGTTTGCAAAGTTAAGCCGTTTTTTCCCCCTTGGTGATTATATTATAGAACTTCTCAGAGCCCATTCTGAATTTTCACTCATAGGTGGTAAATATTTTTATCCTTGTTTCTTTTTTAAAGGGAAAGTTCATGGTACCAGTGTTTTGGGAAGCATAATGGAAACTCTGTTCTTCATTGAAAGTCCACAATACGTGGACATAGAAATAGCAATTGATCTTCAAACTTTGCATAGACAGCTACTGCTGCCTCTCTTCTATGCCGCTTTTTAGAGTTGTTTTCCGCTGGAGAAAGGAAATGTTAGTTGCTCAGTCCTGTCTGCCTCTCTGTGACCTTATGGACTGTAGCCTGCCAGGCTCCTCTATCCATAGAATTCTCCAGACAAGAATACTGGAGTGGGTAGCCATTCCCTTCGTTAGGGGATCTTCCCAACCAACCCAGGGGTTGAACCTGGGTCTCCCCCATTGCAGGCAGACTTTTTAGAGGGAAGTATGGCAGCTATGCCCCTGGAGAAGGAAATGGCAACCCACTTCAGTATTCTTGTCTGGGAAATCCCTTGGACAGAGGGAGCCTGGTAGGCTACTGTCCAAGGGGTCGCAAAAGAGTTGGACATGACTTACAATGAAACAACAAACAACAATGGCAACCATTATCCCTTCTCAGACATACACAGCTTGCTCTCTGTGAACTGCTTCTTCCCCGAGGACCCAAAAACCCAGAAATATCAAAACCACGTCCTCTTTAGTGGAAGCTTGAGAGTGCTTCTCTTAAAGTCAAGGAGCTACAACAGAGAGACTTTTTTTTTTTTTTTTTTTGGAAGTCTGTTAGCATCAGTTGGTAATATCGTGACATCCAACTTGTTACTTAACCTTTTGAGACTCTGTTTTCCCAACTGTAAAGAATAAATTACATCTATGACACAAGGGTATGTAGGAGTCCATGATGGAGTGGTTTCCTTCTTAATATATCTATACAGTTCTCTTCTTTCCCCCTCCATCTCCTGAGTGTCTCAGGGCATTATGTATTACTGGATTGATTCTCCAGGAACCTGGATCAATATTAGAACATGAATTTCTCATTGGATAATGTCTTTGAAATACTACCTTATCAAGTTATGTATGAAAAAAAAAAAATCCAGTAAACTGGACAATGAAAACTGAATGAAGAAGTCAGTCAAAACAAGATCTTTGTTTCCAAGGAGCTCAGAGTTGAAAATATTTGTAGCAAAATGCAGTTCATGATACTCAAAGGAGAAGAAATTTAAAGGAAGGGCTATAAAATTTCGGGGAGGGGTAAAATGAGGGCTTGAGACCTGAGCTGTGAATTCTTAAAGGGATAGATCTTCCCATGCAATCTGCAAGGCTGATGAAGAGTTTGAGGGTATTGATGGAGAACATTTTAACTCTACTGTGCGTTTCCAGTAGGCACATTTTGGGTAAATGTTTGTGCCCCTGAAGCATAGCGAACTTCTGGGTGGTCTAGATAAGAGTTCTTAGCATGAACGGTGTCATCGAAGACAGAAGAGAGGGAGGTTGTGGGGGCAGGGTTGGGAGGGCCAGAGAAACGGCAATGTGACCAAGGCACTCTGTTATAACTATACACCAGCCCCTTTACCAAAAAAGAAAGGCCAGTGGCCTCAGAGATCCTAAACACTCCTTCCGTGTCACTGTTTTTCTTCTTTATCTGGTTTCCCACCCATGGGGTATGTAAGTAAGGTCACAGGGAAACGTTTGGCTAACGCCAGCAACTGGGCTATTTCCTAGATTTAGTTTAAAATATGGAAACAAAACCTTGAAAAACAAAAATTAAAAGACTCAAAACAATGAAGTTTTAGAAGTCTCCTCAAAAATAAGCATTGCTAATTTAATATAACAATATTATGCTTTTAGAATTTGAGCCATGACATATGGTGCTGAGAGTAGATGCCAAAATATGAAAAGCCCTGCTATTCACCCAGTGGTCACTAGAGGGGGTGGTAGCACGCAGAGAGTCTTCAGTCCCTAGGCAAGCAGCTCATCCTTCAACGGAGCAGCTTTCCCACCTCCTCCAGCGGTCAGAGCTTTTCGTTGCCATGGGAATCCCTAAACAAGGGGTAAATATGTCGACAATAGCCATAGACAATTTTATTTTTCATCCCTTTTTTAGCGCATGGCAGTCTCGGAGCACTCCATCTGCGGTGTGATGTTGCTCACTGGCCTGTTAAGTCTGGGTAGCACAACCCATCCGTTATTGCTAAATGGTATCACAGCACGCAGCTCTCTTCACACACTGCGGTGCATTGTAAAGGTCCCTGCTCTATGGAGAGAGGGGGGGGAAAAAGCTCTTTTTTCCCCTCCTTCTTTTCCTTAGCTTTCTCCCCCTTCCAAGTGCAGCTGAATCTTCAAATGTGGGTAACTCCTAAATCTGTCTGTATCAGGCTGGTAGATGCTCTCTGCGATTAAGCACAGAGAAAGAACTGGAAAAGAGGGCATCCGCTTTATTATTTGGCACTCAAAAGTAGATGTTTGAGGTGACTAGATTATGTTTAAAATAAACTGACTTACGAAGAGATATTCCTTTAAATGGAGTCTGTGGTAGCATTAAGGCTAACATTGTCAATGCCTGTGCTCTAACTGAGCATGTATCAAGACAGTCCCCTTTGTAGGAAATAGTTATCAGCCATTTGGAAGACTCCTAGCCAGGGATGTAAGTTAAGCAGGGAATGGGACTCTATTAATAGAGTCAGGCACGACTAAGGCAGCTTAGCACACAGGCAGGCAGGGGACTCTATTAACAGTAGCAAGTTACCTAGCAAGTTATTACCTCTGCCTTTCCACAGTTGTGTTCATCACTTACTATGTACCTGCTAGGTGTTAGACACTGTCGTGGATGTAACTATTAGCAGAAACGACCCTGTAGGAGAGATGCTCACAGTTAAGGGAGCTTTTGCCCCCTGAGAACTGGACCGGACTCAAGGGGAAACTAAGGTTGCTATGGCAGTAACACAGACTCGTAACTCACAGTTAGATCCCTCCTTTCCCCCAGTCCCTCTTCTCACTTACATAAGAACTCTCTCACAGGATGATGGGGAGGAGAAACAGATCTTTGGACCTGGTTCCTTGAGGTCAGGAACCAAATCAGCTGGTTCATAGAAGTACCCATTGTGGATATGCCTGTGTGTGGCCCGTGAAAGCACTTCTAGATTTGTGCTCCCCAAATGAAAACGTGGAGGGAGAGATGAGTGAAATATATTTCCCAGGTGGTGCAGTGGTTAAAAAAAAAAAAAAATCCTCCTGCCAATCGCAGGAGATGCAAGAGATGTAAGTCCAATCCCTCGGTCGAGAGGATCCCCTGAAGTAGGAAATGGCAACCCACTCCAGTATTCTTCCCTGGAAAATTCCATAGACAGAGGAGCCTGGTGGGCTACAGTCCATGGGGTCTCAAAGAATCAGACATGACAGAGTTCACAAGAAAGCAGGTGAATGGAATAATAAAATGGATGAGGATTCTTGGTGGATATGTTTAAAATGGAAAAATGATGAATACTTACTACATCACAAAATACCAAATCTGCATAAATAATTTTTTAAAAGCCAACATTGTCTTTAATTTTTGCTCCATCTTCCAAGTTCTATCTTTCCCTGAGCTAAATTTCTTTTATTACTCTCAATATCAGAATATTTAAATCAAATCAAACAAATAGTCATTTTTAGGGTGGTAAAAAAATTCATGTGTAAATTATTAGGAAGGAGAAAGGAAATGAAGTAATCATGGTCCAGCTTCTGGGAGGGGTATTCCAAAGGCCATCCCTGCAGAGAATTGTGGGCCTTTCCTTGAATCTTTCATTGACGACTTGGGTTCCTGGCACATGGGAAATTCCCATCTCCATCTGCAATTTCCCAGAGGACATATCCCTGAGAGCTTCAAGGACATACGACTGAGAAGAGTGAAGGGATCCCTGGATTCTAAGGCATGATCATCCAGACATTAGGGAATGCTACTATGATGAGGTTGGCCAGTGTTGGCTTCTCCCCAAAAGGGCCTGAGAGTGTCTGCTTAACTGGAAACATACTCTGCAGTTACAGACCTTTCCCCAAATGGTTCTCGTTTTGTGATTCAGCATATGAGTCATTTGGTTAATAACAACTTCCTTTCTGTCCCAGACACCCCCTGGGAAATTTGGATCCCTTCTGATCTGGGGAGGAATCCTTGGGTCAGTTGCTAAGGCTGCTGGTTTGAGGTTACTTGTCAGTGAAGTGGAGATAATGGAGGCTTGCTATAGCTGAGTGAACTGCAGAGAAGCTGGTAGTATTACGGTCAGAAATCATCAGACTTTGGCATCAGAATGAAATGATTGCAGAAGAATGTTGTGCTGTTATCTACAAAAAATAATCATAGGTGATTGTTCAGAGTGGAAGAATCCATTCACACATCATACATGTCATGGACTTTGCCTCCCAGCATCCACTCCACACCATCTTGATTACATAGTAACCCTAGGGTTGAGGTAGAAAGGACCCACATCAAGTTCTAGGGGTGGTTCTTGAGTGTGTAAGCTCTTCCCATCTGTCTTGCTACAATGCTCAGTTTAGGAATGTACACTTAACCAGATCAAGGCACTAACTTTGTAGTAGGAAAACCAGGTCATTCCCAGAAGGGTGTGGCTGGCAAGTATTCCCTGAGTTGAGGACCTTATGGATACAGAAGAGCACGTGGGTAGCTCTAGGAACTGTGGACAGCAAGGATTTGACTACCTGGGAAGCTGAGCCTTTTTTTTTTTTTTTTGTTGTTTGTTTTAATTGGAGGCTAATTACTTTACAATATTGTGGTGGTTTTTTGCCATACATTGACATGAATCAGCCACGAGTGCACATGTGTTCCCCATCAAGAACCCCCTTCCCATCTCCCTCCCCATCCCATCCCTCAGGGTCATCCCAGTGCACCAGCCCTGAGCACCCTGTCTCATGCATTGAACCTGGACTGGTGATTCACTTCACATACGATAATATACATGTTTCAACGCTACCCTCTCAAATCATCCCACCCTCACCTTCTCCCACAGAGTCCAAAAGTCTGTTTTTTACATCTGTGTTCCATATATATGTGTTGCTGCTGCTGCTGCTGCTGCTAAGTCACTTTAGTCATGTCTGACTCTGTGTGACCCCATGGACAGCAGCCCACCAGGACCCTCTGTCCACGGGATTCTCCAGGCAAAAATATGAGAGTGGATTGCTATTTCCTTCTCCAACATATGCATTAGTATAATGTATTGGTGTTTTTCTTTCTGACTTACTTCACTCTATATAATAGGCTCCAGTTTCATCCACCTCATTAGAACCGATTCAAATGGATTCTTTTTAATAGCTGAGTAATACTCCATTGTGTATATGTACCACAGCTTTCCTTTCCATTCATCTGCTGATGACCATCTAGGTTGCTTCCATGTCCTGGCTATTATAAACAGTGCTGCAATGAACATTGGGGTACACGTGTCTCTTTCAGTTCTGGTTTCCTCGATGTGTATGCCCAGCAGTGGGATTGTTGGGTCATAAGGCAGTTCTATTTCCAGTTTTTGAAGGAATCTCCACACTGTTCTCCATAGTGGCTGTACTAGTTTGCATTCCCACCAACAGTGTAAGAGGGTTCCCTTTTCTCCACACCCTCTCCAGCATTTATTGGTTGTAGACTTTTGGATAGCAGCCATTCTGACTGGCATGAAATGGTACCTCATTGTGGTTTTGATTTGCATTTCTCTGATAATGAGTGATGTTGACCATCTTTTTATGTGTTTGTTAGCCATCTGTATGTCTTCTTTGGAGAAATGTCTGTTTAGTTCGTTGGCCCATTTTTTGATTGGGTCGTTTATTTTTCTGGAATTGAGCTGCAGGAGCTGCTTGTATATTTTTAAGATTAATTCTTTGTCAGTTGCTTCATTTGCTATTATTTTCTCCCATTCTGAAGGCTGTCTTTTCACCTTGCTTATAGTTTCCTTTGTTGTGCAAAAGCTTTTAATTTTAATTAGATCCCATTTGTTTATTTTTGCTTTTATTTCCATTACTCTGGGAGGTGGGTCATAGAGGATCCTGCTGTGATTTCTGTCAGAGAGTGTTTTGCCTATGTTTTCCGCTAAGAGTTTTATAGTTTCTGGTCTTACATTTTTTAGATCTTTAATCCGTTTTGAGTTTATTTTTGTGTATGGTATTAGAAAGTGTTCTAGTTTCATTCTTTTACAAGTGTTTGACCAGTTTTCCCAGCACCACTTGTTAAAGAGATTTTCTTTTCTCCAGTAGCTGAGCCTTAGAATAAACTCACAGGATGGAAAGGGAGGTGGAAAGAACTAGTAATAGCAGCAAGCTCCTGCATGAAACCAAAGACCATTCTTCTGTCGCATTTTTTAAACAAAATATAAGCTGAGATATTTATTTTATTACTTTAACTGCTTTAAGTTGAATTTTCTATTACTACTGACAGAAAGAATGCCTACTGATGTTATTAAGTAACTGTTCATTCAGTTATTTATTCTATAAATACTTACTGCTTATCTACTATGTTCAAGGCTTAAAGATAGAGATTAGTCCTTTCCCTCCAGAAGGACACAATATACCTAAAAGGCAAACATATAAATGGAAAATGAATGTGAAGCATAGTCAGTGCTAAATCCAGGCAAACATGCACAAGATATGGTAGGATCAAGGTGGAAGAACCCTCACATTTGCTTTTGGAAGCAGTCAGGGGAGCTTTGGGCAGGAGATGCCACTGGAGGTAACTATTAGAGTAAGATCTGGAAACAAGACAAGTGAGGGCAATCCAGGAAGAGAGAAACATATCTACAAAGAAATTCAGGCACAAGAAGACATGGCTTATTTGACGTAAAGGAAAGGAAAGGAAAGTGAAGTCACTCAGTCGTGTCCGACTCTTTGAGACCCCATGGACTGTGGCCTACCAGGCTCCTCTGTCCATGGGATTTTCCAGGAAATAGTACTGGAGTGGATTGCCATTTCCTTCTCTAGNAAAGGAAAGTGAAGTCACTCAGTCGTGTCCGACTCTTTGAGACCCCATGGACTGTGGCCTACCAGGCTCCTCTGTCCATGGGATTTTCCAGGAAATAGTACTGGAGTGGATTGCCATTTCCTTCTCTAGCAGATCTTCCCGACCCAGGGATGGAACCCAGATTTCCTGCATCGCAGACAGATGCTTTACCGTCTGAGCCACCAGGGAAGTCCATAGAAAAAGTGAAAGTGAAGTCGCTCAGTCATATCCGACTCTTTGTGACCCCATGGACTCTTTGTGACCCCATGACCTCATGGACCCCAGCTTCCCCTGTCCATGGGATTTCCCAGGCAAGAATACTGGAGTGGGTTGCCATTTCCTTCTCTAGGGGATTTTCCCCACCCAGGGATAGAACCCAGGTCTCTGGCATTGCGGGCAGATGCTTTACCATCTGAGCCATATTTGACGTAGGTGGAACGTAGCAAAGTGACCATAGATGAGGCTGGAAGAATGGCCAGGGATAAATACTAAGGAGCTTTTTATTCAAGGTAGAAGGTTTTGTTTAGCTTTCTTATAATGGAGACCAAAAAGAATTTTGACCAGAGCTGTCATTTTAAAACCATATAGTTTAGGAGTACTTGGTCCCAGTATGATGGAAAGCAGTGAAACGTCATGGTAAAAAATATGGACTATGGAGTAAAACTCCTTGGTTTTAAATCCTGATTCTGCTCTCTCCCAGTGCCTAAGTTTTCACATCTGAAAAATGGGTGCAACAGAGTTGTAAGGTTTGAAGAAGAAGTTCTTAGTACAGAGGCAGGCATGTGGTATACTTAAAATACACAGTTTTTTAAATCCAATGCTCCCCTTACTGATTTCAGTTTCTAAGAGTGCTATGAATAAGTTTCTTTTGTCATGATGAACAAATGAAGGTCTGGAAAAAGCTGCCATCTAGCTAATTCGTTATACAGTGTGCAGTCTCATACCTGAGACTTTAAAAGTTGGGCATCCATTATTTTGTGCAGTTTAGTGAACTCTTTGTCTAGGCTGTTTATTTGCAGTCTGGCTACTTTTGTATTTCTGGAGCAATGAGTGCATACCCATAGGTAGGCTAGCCCATGTAAAGATAAATGTACTATACCCTTTCCCCCCAAATAAAACATCTCCATACATTAAAGATAAGGTCAAAGATAAAGATATAGTCAGAGGTTTGCAGTAGTAGAGTAGGAGGTCCATGATAGCTCATAATAACTTCATGAATTAAACAAAATGTGTTATCTATGTAAAATTTTGCCTGAATGGAAATGCTTAACCTTCATATAAGCACATGTTGGACTTCCCTGGTGGCTCAGACTGTAAAGCATCTGCCTGCTATGTTGGAGACCTGGCTTCCATCTCTGGGTCGGGAAGATCCCCTGTAGAAGGGATCCCCACTGCAGTGCTCTTGAGGGTCAGGCTACAATCCATGGGACCATAACGAGTCAGACACAACTGAGCGACACAGACACACAGGCATATGCCAGGCAGAGTTGATATTCTCCTGGTGTCCACATCAATATGACCACACTGGTTGTGTATTATTAAGTATCTTTCCGGAAGTCAAGCATTCTCTGAGTAACCAAGTGTTGAGCCATAGTACATATTAAATATTTTTAATATTATCCTTGCAACTAAATGTTGCCACTCTTTATACCTAAAACTCAGATAGAAAGAGTATATAACTGGTAGGCAGAAGCAGTGGCTAAATCAGTAGTAGTTGTATGGGAATTGAGTCCAGAGGAATAAAATTCAACAAATCCCAGATGAAGCATATGAAAGGACAGCAGTAGCAACAGTGTAATTCTATGAGGAGTGCATCAGTTTCCCAAAGAGCCAGACAAACCTAGTTATTCATCCCACTTGATCTTTATAACTGTGAAAATTCTTGCAAGTTACTTAACTTCCCTGAGTCTCTGTTTAGATGAAGATTCCAGCAACGATTCTGACCACAAAGAGTTGGTGGGAGGATTAAAAGAGATTATCATCTCATATGAGATGTGGCATAAAGAATGAGTAACAATGATATCTGTTGTTACTGGTTTCTGACCAGCAAGACTAGGAAGATATAATTTTATAAATTTATGATTTATTCAAGCAAGAAACACAGGTTATGGGTATCTCCTAAAATGTACCTGCTACTCAAGAAGTTTTTAAAACTTTCTAAGAAATATTTCCAGGACTAGCTTATTCGATCTTAGTAAAATACAATATTCAGGAGTGATATAGTGCTATTTCAGCAAGCCATTGAGATTAAATTTTGAGCAAATGGGAGCAAACATGAACTCCAGTACATTTCATTTTATGCTTATCATGGTATCCCCAGACCCGGCACAGTGTCCTGTACCAAACGCTCAGTGAATCTGTGAATGCTCGGTGAATCTGTGTTGAATGCATGAATACATGAGTGGTCTGTAACTGATTAGTACTGGATTTCAAGCACTGCCTAGAAGATGTAAGTGTCCTTTTCTTGGAATGATTTCAGCCTCATTTTAACATCCTTGTTGTTGTTGTTGTTAAGTCTCTAAGTCATGTCCGACTCTTAGCCACCCCATGGCCTGTAGTCTGCCAGGCTCCTCTGTCCATGGGGCTTCCCAGGCAAGAACACTGGAGTGGGTTGCCATTCCCTTCTCCAGGGGATCTTCTGGATCCAGGAATTGAATTCCTGTCTCCTGCACTGGCAGGTGGCTTCTTTACCCCGGAGCTACCAGGGAAGCCCTTACCTTCCTTACTCTTACCATTTTCCCACCTAATTCTGCCTTGTGATATGATTATTGTATTCTTGTCTTATATCCCATACAGAGTTAAGCTCCTGAAATTAGATCTTGTGTCTTACTTTCTTTTTTCTAAAAAAAAAATTCAAATGGACAATTGATTCTTAGCAAATGTGTGCTGCATGTTGAAGTAACCTATGAAATATTGTATTCAGTTTTAAGATGAGAAACGCTGGGCTGGAAGAAGCACAAGCTGGAATCAAGATTGCTGGGAGAAATATCAATAGCCTCAGATATGCAGATGACATCACCCTTATGGCAGAACGTGAAGAAGAACTAAAAAGCCTCTTGATGAAAGTGAAAGAGCAGAGTAAAAAAGTTAGCTTAAAGCTCAGCATTCAGAAAATGAAGATCATGGCATCTGGCCTCATGACTTCATAGGAAATAGATGGGGAAACAGTGGAAACAGTGTCAGACTTTATTTTTTTGGGCTCCAGAATCACTGCAGATGCTGACTGCAGCCATGAAATTAAGACACTTACTCCTTGAAAGGAAAGTTATGACCAACCTAGACAGCATATTAAAAAGCAGAGACATTACTTTGCCAACAAAGGTCCATCTAGTCAAGGCTATGGTTTTTCCTGTGGTCATGTATGGGTATGAGAGTTGGACTATGAAGAAAGCTGAGTGCCGAAAAATTAATGCTTTTGAACTGTGTTGTTGGAGAAGACTCTTGAGAGTCCCTTGGACTACAAGGTGTTCCAACCAGTCCATTCTAAAGGAGATCAGTCCTGGGTGTTCATTGGAAGGACTGATGCTGAAGCTGGAACTCCAATACTTTGGTCACTTCATGCAAAGAGTTCACTCAGTGGAAAAATCCCTGATACTGGAAGGGATTGGGGGCAGGAGGAGAAAGGGATGACAGAAGATGAGATGGCTGGATGGCATTACCAACTCGATGGACATGAGTTTGAGTAAACTCTGGGAGTTGGTGATGGACAGGGAGGCCTGGTTGAGAGTTGGACTATGAAGAAAGCTGAGTGCCGAAAAATTAATGCTTTTGAACTGTGGTGTTGGAGAAGACTCTTGAGAGTCCCTTGGACTACAAGGTGTTCCAACCAGTCCATTCTAAAGGAGATCAGTCCTGGGTGTTCATTGGAAGGACTGATGCTGAAGCTGGAACTCCAATACTTTGGTCACTTCATGCAAAGAGTTCACTCAGTGGAAAAATCCCTGATACTGGGAGGGATTGGGGGCAGGAGGAGAAAGGGATGACAGAAGATGAGATGGCTGGATGGCATTACCAACTCGATGGACATGAGTTTGAGTAAACTCTGGGAGTTGGTGATGGACAGGGAGGCCTGGAGTGCTGCGATTCATGCGGTCGCGAAGAGTTGGATACGACTGAGTGACTGAACTGAAGATGATGACCTCCAATGGGTGTATCCACTAAGACCATGTCATTTCTGTATTTGAGACAAGATACCTTCTCTCAGTTTCAGTGGCTCTCTAGTGCTTCACCTTTTGGACTGGCATGGAGAATGACTCTGTTCTCAGAGTCCTACATCTCAAAGTTCTGATCATAGTAGGCATCTGTTTTGAATCACACTAAGCCTTGGCTGTCTTCCCACAGTCTACCAGCATCTGCAATGGGACAGTCTTCATGGCTTACTAGTCAATCCCTTGCCCAGTATCTGCCTGCTGTGAATTGTACCATCTGAATCATAAAGAGCATCTTGCCTGCTTCCATTTACAGTGATGGAGCCTTGCCATGGAGTGGCAGCTCTTATAAAATATGTAGTCAGTACTAAGGGCATGCAGCAATGCAGGACTGCCGGAAGGTAAGAAAGAAAGCACTTCTCTTGGCTGAAATGACATTCAGAATCACATCTGAAACCCTAGCCATGTTCTTGGCCTTCCTCCCTCCTGGTATATCCATTCAACAAAGGACATTCACTCAGAGATGTGATGAATGGAGAGGGTTTCACATCCCAACACAGCAGAATCTTGTGAACTGCTCACATGGAGCTCATGACAGACACCTGTTTTGCGGTAGTTAGTGAATACAAAATCTCACAAAAGAAAATGGGATGAGCCAAAGGATCTGATCTCATGTTCCGGCTTGCTGATGCTCTTGTCTACATCTCTGTTTTCTGACTTTTCTTTTTCAGATACTGCCTCTGTCAATGTCTTTTCTTCTCAGAATAAATTCCCTGCTTCTTGCTATGTCTTTGGATAGAAAATGTCTCTTTTGGAAGTTCCACAAGCATATGAAGGCAATTTCTAACACTTTTATGTATTCTCTTGGACAACCAGGAAGTTTCTATTATGCCAAAGCGAACTTGGATCATAACTCTAAACAAGCTGTGGAGGAAGAAGGGGAGTTTCATCCTGCCATTTACTCATTGAGAAAATCAGAGGGTAAATTATTGCCCATTCTAACCAGATTCAAAGAGACTTGGGTATTTTTTCATTTTTCATTTCATCTAGAAACAGTATGTTTACAGTTATTCTGAGTTATACATGAGGACGCTAAAGTAGCTTTAAAGGACGCAAACCAGGAAAAATTGTGATGCCTAATAGATTATCTGTATTTTATATAATGTTCTATTGAAATGAAATTTTATCACCTCTTCCTATAATCTTATCTTGCTTTCCTCATCACCCTATTTATTCCCATAACTAAAATACTTGGTTATTGTTAAAACAAAATTTATGATGTAAGGAGAAATAGGAAGATCAGCAGAGGACTAATAGGGTTTTGTGACTTTGAATAGTATTTTCAACATTTTGGTCAACAAGTAGCTCTGAACCCTGAGTTAAGAAGTAGAAAATTTCAGGCTATAATGCTTCTTAGCCTTCAAATCATCATAAACAGGAAGACTAGTCTGAGCAATGCCAAGAAGGTTATGCCTTTAAATGGTGTAACCTCTTCAGTATATTTTATTTTTATATGGAATAAGTCATTTTCCTGACGTGTAAGAGGAGTTCTGGCGTTTAGGACAGAATCTGAGAAGACAAAACAGAGTAAGTAGGATTGACTTTGGTTTCTCTGATTTTTAGCCTGCCTTCTCAGTCCAAATGATGAAGAACCTCATTTTCGATAATGGAAGTATAGGGGTCAATGTGACTACTGGGGTACTTGGACTATGTTTAGAGCAATTCAAATAATTTTGGTGCACAATATTATCTGATGCTGCCTTATAGTGGATGCCACTGAAACAGATTCTGATGTGGGGAACAAGTTTATGAGGCAGCGGTCTGGGGAGACATAGCTGTAAGGAAGTGAGTAATGTGGGAATTAGCAGGGAAAAAAACTGGCTCACAGTCCAATTGAAGCTGAGATTTCAACCGAGCCCATGGTGAGTTCTGTAACTGGGGTGACCCTTCAGATGATCTCAAATTGAGGCAAGTTGAGAAAGCCTTTGTTTCCCTCCTTCAGCTAGTAATTTGCTTCATGCCAAGCTACTAGCATGCCAAGTTCTTGGAGGGTCAAAAAATTGGAAGAGGCTGAGAGCAGTTACCAATAAACATAGCAACTGTGCATGATCAGTAGCCAATAATATTACCACTTGGGTGGGGGGTAGGGGGAGGGAGATAGGTGCCCTGGCCTTAAAGAAGGAATTTGGAGCACTAGAATATTGATACTGGAGCAGTGATTCTTAAGAGTTTAGTACCCAAATAAACAACATTTGCATCAATAAGAAATATGTTAGAAATNGCATGATCAGTAGCCAATAATATTACCACTTGGGTGGGGGGTAGGGGGAGGGAGATAGGTGCCCTGGCCTTAAAGAAGGAATTTGGAGCACTAGAATATTGATACTGGAGCAGTGATTCTTAAGAGTTTAGTACCCAAATAAACAACATTTGCATCAACGAGAAATATGTTAGAAATGCAAGTTCTCAAGACCTACCCCAGATCTACTGAATCAGATATTCTGGGGGGTGGGACAGAGCAGTTTGTGACTTAACAATCTGCCTGGTGATTCTAATGTCCATTAAAGTTTGAGAACTGATGTGTCTGTCATGGGCACCCAGCAAGAGAGCATCAAAAAAAATTTTTTTTCATCATCAGAATAAATTTCTTGTATGTGTTTAGACCTTTCTTTCTGATAAAAGTGGTCTGATTTCTGCATCTGTTTTTTTGTGTTACTTTACAGACTGAAAAATCAGACATGATTTAAGACTTCAGTCAGTTGGATTATGATGGCCAATTGTCACAATATCACAGTGTCAGGGAAGTGTGGAATGGTGGTCTCTGTCATGCTGTGGGAGCTCACCCAAGAGAAACAGCTTGGAAGAGTGAATGAAAGAGACAAACAGAGGTTCCGACATCACCTGTGTGCTTTCTTGTAGGAGACTGTGAAAGTTCGACATCATGAAAACCTCTGACTTGCATTGTGATGAATTTAGATAGGTACTAAATGTCTGCGTTTTGCTTCTGAGTATTGTCACAATATCACAGTGTCAGGGAAGTGTGGAATGGTGGTCTCTGTCATGCTGTGGGAGCTCACCCAAGAGAAACAGCTTGGAAGAGTGAATGAAAGAGACAAACAGAGGTTCCGACATCACCTGTGTGCTTTCTTGTAGGAGACTGTGAAAGTTCGACATCATGAAAACCTCTGACTTGCATTGTGATGAATTTAGATAGGTACTAAATGTCTGCATTTTGCTTCTGAGAAGAAAACAAATACGGTTTTCCTGTTCTTCTAGAAAATTTATACAAACATTGATTGGCCATGAAGATAACGCCAATAGCCAAAGGGGGGGAATATTGCCAAATGGTAAATGATATGGTATTTACAAAGTGTGGATTGTCTATAAACCATGAAAATCAGAACATGTTTTTAAAATGAACAAAACAGGAAACTAAAGATGAAAGTGCTTATTCATTAAATCTTGTTTCAGAGTTCAGTTACAAAGTTCACTGCAAATCTGGTATCCTTGCCTCTAAATGTGATTCAGAATGCCCATGTTTTAGAAAGCTCTGAGATGTGCTGTGAGTAAACCTTAGATACTGCTTCAGTTTATCCAACTTAGGTTTCTGTATCTACTTCTAAGAGTTCTATTAGAAAAAAAATCAAGCCTAGGGACAAAGGCACTCTTGAGCTTACTTCTCCCATCCCATTTTGATCACCAGTTTGCCATTTGCATTGATACCCCCTGTGTTGTTCACCTAACTCCCCTTCTTTGGAATGGCAAATGTCTAAGCATACAGACTCAACAATAAAAGGCTTAATCCTCTCTTCTTTTCAAATAGCATTTGGACTTCGTTTACTTTTCCAACTACAGCTCAGTTATTGAGTGGGCTCTTGCAGCTTCCAAAAACCACTTTTATTTTGTGAGTGGGAGGCTTGGATAACCAGGAATGCTTAATTAAATGCAATATATTTTTCCAGTGAATCCCCTATGGTGTACTCATTTTTAACAACATTTTAAGCTTCTTTAACTGTAGGACAACTGGTCTTGAATTGACTAGCAGACAGACTCATCATAGAGGCATACTAACTCTGTGCTAAGACCAAAGATGCTCTCCAGGGGCTCTTCACATGTTGTATTTTTTCCCTCTTGGGGTCTCAATAAGTTGGGGAAAATGAAAATGTTCTCACTGCACAGAGGCTTTGTTATAAACTTCAGTCTTAAGAACTACTCAGTTCACGTCACAGAAATCCCCTTGAAATACTAAATTCTGGAATCCTCTACTAGTGAGAAAATAACAGCCCATGGCTGATACTTTTTTTTTTTCCCCTGAGACTTTTAAATGAAATGATTAACTTTCCAATATATTTGAAGGACTTCCTAAAAGGTGGAATCTTCATGTTTATCTCAAGGAGAAGCTGTTTGAGTACTTTCATATGATGGCTCAAATTCCATTGACTGGAAGGAAACTGCCTTTTCATTATTGCACTATAAACAGAATAATGATAGTTAATTATTTCAGAGTTAGTGTTAACATTTGTCCAGTGCCAGCGTTGAACTCGATATTTCGAGAAACACTAGATGATAGTCCCATTAGTTTCTTTATGAAGTGAAAATAGTCTAAGTTACATAGTGATGAAATATATACTAATTTAACTTGGTGCCTTCAAAAATTGCTTAGAAGCAGGTTACTTGAAAATTTAAGTAGAAAGATACATTAAATACCATTATTAGTATAGTCTATGAAGAGGCTTTTTATTATTGTCCTGTGACTGTTTAGGAGAAAGGTCATGCATGTGACAAGTGCTCTGTAACTTTTACCTATGTTACATGAGGCAGCATAGCTTATAGGTTATAAGCACAGACTCACCTGTACCCCTTCGTGCATGGAATTGTGAGGCTACCCCATTCACCGGCTATGTGACCTTGAGAAAGTCACTTAATCTCTCTGTATTATTGTTTATCCTTCTGAAAAATGGGAGATAATACAATAGCTACCTCATCGAGTTATTCTGAGAATTAAATGTATTAAAGGAGTTGTTCCAGTGCCTGGCACATTGTGAGTGCTGCACAGATGTTAGCTTTTATTATTATATTATGATCACATTGTGGCAGAAGCAATGCTGTGATGCTCTTTACACCACCTGCTCTTCCATGACACCAGGAAGGCAATATTTTCTAGCACCCTCTGCAAGAAAGTTATTACCATATGACTGAATTCTGGCAAAGGCAATGTGAGTGAAAATGATGTATCATTTCCAGTCTGAAGCTTGTATAAGGGCAGGTTGCCTTCTTGATTCTTCTCCTTTCCCAGCATGGAAGCAACGTATTATGATGGTTCTGCTGAAAAAACTGACTGCTCATCCATCACCAAAACACCTGTTGATAAGAAAAAACTAAGCTCATTGCTTACTCCCATAAAAGAGACCACCTCACAGTCACAATTCAATAGTTCAGGATTGGTGAAAACAGCAAGGTAAGGATTTTGAGGCAAAGGAGTCAAAAAAAATTAAAAAAAACAATTAGGTCATGCTGATACTTGACCTGTATCTGTGGATACTTTCCATTGAGTAGTTGGTGGGCTTTGGGAAAGTTCCTGTAACGAATAATCAAACCATTTGCTTTCTCGGAGTAGGAGTGGAAGAATAAAGAAATGCTAGTGAAAACAGTGAAATATCAAAGTCAACATAATTTAACAGCGAGGGGTGATTGTGTTCTCAGGGTCCAGGCTCAGAGTGTGGGTAGATGGTTTGATTCTCAGCGGCATCACAGATGGAGCAAGACTGGATCCCAGAGTCATTGGATGGAAGAGATTCTACTAACTGGCATCAGAATTAAGGTGAGCAAGAAATAAATTTATTTTACCAAAATGATAGATTTGGGGATTTCCCTGGTGGTACAGTGGTTCAGTCTGCCTGCCGGTACAGAGGACATGGATCTGGGAAGATTCCACACGCTGCAGGTCAACTAGGCCATCTCGCCACAGCTACTGAGCCCACTCACTGCAACTACTGAGCCTGTGCTCTAGAGCTCCATGCTGCAACTGCCAAGCCCGCGAGCCTTAACTGCTGACGCCCGCATGCCCTGGAGCCTGTGCTCTGCCACAAGAGAATTCACCCCAAAGAGAAGCCCACGCACCGCATGTAGAGAGTAGCCCCCGCTCACAGCAACTAGAGAAGCAAGCACAGGAACCATGCTTCAGATCCAGTGCAGTCAGAAATAAATGAATAAATAATTTTTAAAAATGCTTCAGAATTCCATTTATTTCCGTTTTTGTCTGTGCTGGGTCTTTGTTGCTGTGCATGGGCTTGCTCCCGCTGCAGCTAGTCGGGGCTTACTCTCCACTCATGGTGCGTGCGCTTCTCCTTGCAGTGGTTTCTGCTGTCCCACTCTCTGTAAGTATGCTCCTTGGTTTGGTTGTGCTGCAGCATGTGAAATCCTGCTGGACCAGGGTTTGGGCCCATGTCCCCTGGGTTGGCAGGTGGATTCTTAACCTCTGGACCATCAGGAAAGTCCAATAAATAAAATTTTTTAAAAAATAAAATGATAGATTTTGGAGTCTAGCCTAAATTATCTGGATGTATATATATATACGCACACACACATATGCATACATGTCATATGAAATAGTATATGTGAGTGAAAATGAAAACAAATGCAGGATATTGTTATATGCTGGAGAGTGTATATGCCTCTGTGGAGGTAGCAGAGGACTGAAGCATAATATGACTTCAACATACCCGTTAAACTGGCAGTATTCACAAAACCCAAAAACCTCCACATGCAAGAACTTTCAAAGACACGCTGAGAGAGCAAATTAGATTCGTGTGATTTCGTCTTTCCATCAGTTAATGCTAACTTCATGACCAACTCACTTACTGCAACTTCCCAAATGGAGGTCATAGGCTCACCTACAGAGTTAACCAAGGAGTTATTAAAGGATTATCAGCAGCGTGCATAAATTTAAAATGTAGTAGCNTTCGTGTGATTTCGTCTTTCCATCAGTTAATGCTAACTTCATGACCAACTCACTTATTGCAACTTCCCAAATGGAGGTCATAGGCTCACCTACAGAGTTAACCAAGGAGTTATTAAAGGATTATCAGCAGCGTGCATAAATTTAAAATGTAGTAGGTGCCTATGTATAGCTACAAATTCATCTTCCTAAAATTGTTGGAACCAAGAACTCTTACAGGCTCTCCCGATTAACCGATAATAAAGTATTTCTCACTACTATGTCTAAAGGGAATGCATGAAAAAATTATACTATCAAAATATTCAAATACTTTAAAGAAATTAGTTTTTAAATTCGGGGCTGGGAACATCATGTGTTTCCTTCATACTCTGGCACCTGGAAATTGTACCCTTAACCCCAGTGCCTGTTAAAGTGGCAGTGTCAAAGTCCAGTGGTAAAGAAGATAAAGTAAAATGGGTCTAAAGACAATTCTCAAGGGTTTTGTAACAAAATAAGTAACGGAGGCGACAGGAAACCCCCTACCTTGTACGTCTGTACTTAGTCGCTTCAGTCATGTCTGACTCTTTGCAACCCCATGGACTGCAGCCTGCCAGGCTCCTCTGTATGTGGGATTCTCCAGGCACGAATACTGGAGTGGGTTGCCATGCCCTCCTCCAGGAGATCTTCCCTCTGCCCATAAGGGAGCAAACCCATGTCTCTTATATCTCCTGCATTGGCAGGTGGGTTCTTTACCACTAGTGCCACCTGGGAAGCCCACCCTCTACATAATGATAATTGGCATTTTTATGAGTGTTCCACAAATGCATGTTGAGTAAAAAAATAACTCACACAGGGTAGTCTGCAAATAGCTGTATTTGCAGGTGCTCTGTGTTTAATGATGACTAAGAAGACAAAATTCTGGATAAAAGCTGAGGACCTAAGTCTTTGCCTAAACCTAAATGCTTTTGATTTGTTTTCTGTTTTCAATATTTTTGATAAACTCACCTTCCTGTATTTTTGAAGAAATAGAAGGACAGCAGTAAAGGAAGGACAAAAACACAGAGTTTTCTATGAGAATTTCAGAAGATCCTAACCTCGATGAAGTCAGGGATTCTATATAACGCTGGGGGCATTCTTTGGATGTAGATAATTCCTTAAGCAATTAAACTTGGGTGTAACAGAAGTGAAATTTGCGTCTGTCTGGCATGGTTACCTGTGTGTGTCTGACTCCAGTGTTAAGCCAGGAAAGTCTTGGAGAGAAGCCTCACCTCTTCATCAAACTGTTTCCCCACACAGTCTAGTCCCAGGTAGGACCTAAGTAGTTTCACTGTATTGAACTGCAGAGCTGAGTGTAGCAGGCAGGCTATTGCTGGCCTGTCCACCCCACTCTATGCGTCTTATCTGCTCTTGAAGGTGAATGAGGAGGAGAAGCCATCATTCCTGGCTACTGCTGCAAAGAGATGTGTGGGCAGAGACAGACCAGAGTGGCACAGCAATGCTTTGCAGCTGTGGGCCCTGATACTCAGGAAAATTCTCTTGTTGTGGTGTGGTCACTAAGTTATGTCCCACTCTTTGCAAGCTCGTGGACTGCAGCACACCAGGCTTCCCTGTCCTTCAGTGTCTCCTGGACTTTGCTCAAACTCATGTCCATTGAGTCAGTGATGCTATCTAATCATCTCATCCTCTGATGCCCCCTTCTCCTGTCCCACCATCTTTCCCAGCATCAGGATCTTTTCCAATGAAAAGAGCTTTGCATCAGGTGGCCAAAGTATTGGAGCTTCAGCTTCAGGATCAGTCCTTCTAGGTGAAGCTTTGAGTTATGCCATGCAGGGCCACCCAAAGTGGACAAGTCATAGTGGAGAGTCCTGACAAAATGTGGGCCACTGGAGGAGGCTAGTGGAGGTGATAGAGTTCCAGTTGAACTATTTTAAATCCTAAAAGATGATGCTGTGAAAGTGCTGCACTCAAT